>JAYESA010000014.1:173476306-173720256 GCA_036927795.1 Iris macrosiphon | reverse complement strand
CTGTTCTTGTTATGATCTGTATAGATATATACATATTCGATTCGTTGCGATGCGATGCGATGCGATGTTGGGTTCGGAGTCTTCGGTCGGACTTGTTGATTGTTCGTATCCGGGTCCCGTTATCCGGACCCGTAATATTACCTAGAGGTTTGTTTGCCGCCAATAATTTGAACAAATATAGAGAGGAGAGAGAGAGAGAGAGAGAGAGAGAGAGAGAGTAGTGCTCTTCTCACTACTTACAAAACTTTCCAACACCTGTACTTTTTGGAAGAGAATCCAATGGAGAGAGAGCAGTCAAGTCACATCCCCCATCTCTCTCTCATGTCATTTCTCACCTCATCTCTTCATTATAGTATGTTGACAAGACTAAATAATCGTCCAATGTATTTATTTATTTATTTATTTATTTGCAAGAATAATTATTCTGTTTCACGCAAAATATACTTTCGAGAAAAAGTTCTTTCTTTTATTTCATCTTTTAGTTTTTATAGGAAATGGCTTGAAAGATTAGCTTTAGACATATGCATGATTGCAACAATTCCATTATATAAAGTTTTGAGGAAGAATGCGTTAAGGAACAAACTTTTTTGTAAGGTAAAAGTAAGGTGATGGTTGGCGTTATTGCAAGAGTCCACTCCTACAAATACAAATGGGAGTCGGTCCATAACCTTCATATTTGTGGTGTAGTACATATTTGGGTTCTATGGGACGTTAAAAACTGAACGGGTCAGGTCGAGTATATATCCGATCAACTGATTGTTATTGATTTTATTAACAAAAGAGGTTTGAGGATCATCTTAGGAGCAGTATATGGTCAAAACGATAAAAGACGAAGATATAAATTGTGGAAAGATATTATTAGCGTAGCGGCAGGGATTGGGGACTGCTCCCCTCTACTCCTATGTGGAGATTTCAATGCCATACTTACGGCTGAGGAGAAGTTAGGAGGGCGTCAGGTACCTAATGACATACTAGCTGATTTCTAAAACTGTTTGTTAGGGTCGGGACTCAGTTGCTTGCCTAGAATGGACCATGTAATGGACATGGAACAGACATGGAACAATAGTTCCACGTTGAGTCGAGTAGTTTGTCAGTTGGACATAGCATTATGCAACAACAAATGGGTGGAGTTATTCCCGCTAAGTAGGGCTGAAGGTTTACCTGGTGGCACAAGTGATCATACACCGATCCTCATCACTCTAGCGGAAAGAGCTACCACCCGCCGCCGTCCATTCCGATTCTCTAACTCATGGCCGGAACTGGAGGGCTACACGGAGGCAGTGGAGAGGGGATTGGTAGCTAATATCAGGGGTAATGCTCAATTCTGCCTAGTACAGAGGTTGAAACGGGTCAAGAAGGAGCTTCGCGTGTGGAATAAGACGCGGGCAATGCCAGAACTTGAAGAGGCTGAATAGTGCTTACAGGATATTCAAACTAACATACAAGAACGGCCTATAGACACCACATTAGCTGTAGACGAGTTATATATGTAAGAGGAAGTACGGAGGTGCCGATTCATGGAAGACATATACCTTCGGCAGTGAGCTAAATGCGACTTGTTAAAAGATGAAGATCGGTGCTCTAAATTCATCTATGCAGCCACTAGATCCCGCCAGCAAAGGAATGCAATGACCACCCTTATCAATGCACATGGAAACACTATTACGGAACCAACTCACATTCATAGAGAAGCTATGGAATTTTATTATAATTTGTACAATCAAACCGAATACATTACGGAAATTTTCGAGATCATATGCAAACAGACCGTTACTGAGGAGGGAAATGCAATACTGCGGAGGCGGGTGACAGTGGAAGAAATTGAGTCGATCGTCAAAAGCGCGGATCCAAACAAATCACCACGCCCGAATGGGTTTAATGCAATGTTCTTCATAATGCATTGGGGCAAGCTCAGGGATCAAGTTCAGAAAGTAGTTCATGACTTCTTCGCCACGGGGAGACTGCTTAAGGAAGTGAATCATACCTTCCTGACACTTATACCAAAGAAGGAAGGCGTCACAGACCATGGTGACTTCAGACTGATAGCTTGTTGCAATTTTATCTATAAAATTATTACACATTTGATGTGTGACAGGATGCAGAATATTATGAAGGGGCTTATTTCTCCAAACCAAGCGACTTTTATGAAAGGCAGATCCATCACAGAAAACTACCTCCTGGCGCATGAACTAGTTCGAGAGTTTAACAAGCCGGGAGGAAGGAAAGGGTGCATTAAACTTGATTTGAGGAAGGCCTATGATATGGTAAACATGAGTTTTGTATGTGTAATCATTCGCAGCATGGGGTTCGATAGATGGTGGGTAGATCGGATTGAGGAGTGCATATCTACACCGACATTCTCGATCCTTATTAATGGCCAACCGTATGGGTACTTTGGCAGTAATAGAGGGCTAAGGCAAGGCGACCCGTTATCCCCATATCTGTTTACTATAGTAATGAAGTACTTCACATGCTTGATGGACATGGCAGTTCACAGAAAGCAGATCAATCCTCTCTTTCGATATGTCTCTCCTACTATATCACATCTTATTTATGCTGACGATTTGTAAACCCCCCCTGAATTTTCAAATTATTAAATCTTGGATTTTTCCCAATTTTCTGGAATTTCCTGGGAATTTTCTGTAATTAAAATCAAGGTTTTCAATTAATAAATGATTTTTTAATTGATAATAAATAATATTAAAATATTATGAAAATAATATTTTTGGGTGTAAAATGGAAAACTGGACTTAGGGCAATTTTTCTGGAATTTATTGGACCCCGGACCTATTTTTAAAACACCTAAAACTAATTAATTATTTAATTATTAATTAATTAACTGTTTTATTATTATTATTATTATTATTATTATTATTATTATTATTTTAAATATATTATATAACCCGGCCCAACCAACCCTCGGCCCAACGGGCCCAAACCCAGCCCGCTCAGCCCTAGCGGCCCGCTACCATGACGGGTCGGGTCGGGTCCGCCCGGCCGAACCCGACCCGCCGCCCGAACCGCTAAGCCCCCAGCCGCACGACCCGCGCAACCGCCCGTTTCTGCCGCCGCTCCCCGCGCCTCCGGCCGCGCCGCCCGCTTCCAGCGCCACGCCGCGCCTCGCCCGGCTCCGTCGGACCCACCTCCGCCTCTCCCGGCCACTCCCTCTTCTCCCCTCCTTTAAAACCCTGAGAACCCCCCCCTCTCCGGCGAACACCCCCGACCGACCTCGCCTCTGCCGCGCCGAGCTCCTCCTCCCTCTCCCCTCGTCGGACCCAGCCGCCGTCCTTGCCAGCACCGCCTCCCGTCCTCGCCAGTGCCGCCATCTCCCCCTTCCTCCTCCTCGACGCCAGGAGCTCCGACCCGCTGCCGAGTCTCCTCCGGCCATCCCCGTCCGCTCCGGCAGCAGCAGCCGAGTGGCCGACCGCCTCCGCAAGCCGCCCTAGCCGGACGACCTCCCCGCCGCCGTGCCGTCCGCCGGAGACCGCCGCAGCGTCCCTGAACCCTAACCCTAAAATTTTCCCCAATTTTTGTGTCGCCGTGTCGGACACGACACGGACACGGTTTTTCCCGGTTTTTTGGGTCCCCTTCAGGTACTCGTATCTTGCATCCTGTACCTCCGTTTTCAATTCTGTAAATTGCGTTGTGAAGCCTGTATGACCCTCTCGGTGTCCGGACAAACTGTTCGCGGCATCGCGTCCTGTGGTGATCGCACACCGCGATCCAAAAACAGGAAAAAACCAGGCCCTGTTTCACCCCGGAACTGAGTACGTCCCGCCAAACGGGACGACTTGGTCGCGCACGGTCTTCACAGATACGTGCGCAGCGTCGATACGGACGTGTGAGATTTCGCGGAAGCTGATTTGGGTGTGCGTGCACACCGGAATCAACGCGTATCCGCGGACATCGCTCCGTATCCGCCTTTTCTGCAATTCACCCTAATTTCGTGCACACTCGTCAGATCGAGACGAAACTTGCACCATCGGACTCGTAGCGATACGTTGGTCCTGTGGGTCAAGTTTGGTTCGATTCTGAGAACGTTGACGAAATCGCGTGTCGTGGGCCCCACAGGCCCCGCTCGACGGGCGATTTTGTGTTCGGCTCATCGGAATCCAAATCTGGAAGTTCCGTTGGGTTCGTATCAGCGTTCCTGACCTGTTGACACTAAGTTTGGTGAATTTGGAGACTTTTGACCCGGACACGTTTTTCGGTGCAAAGCGGGCCCAACGGCGGACCCCGTTTTGACCCGAAACTGCCGTTTTTGCCCTTGTCTCCAAATTGGACCCAAGGACAGGCGTTTCTAGCTATTTGATATCTTCTGAGCGTGATGGTGATGTTTATTCAGCATTTGGACTCATCTCTGGATATTTCCCCGAAGACCTATTAATCGGATCCAAACAAAGGCAAGTACCTGCACCTCAAGTTAATCTTTATATTGTGATAATTAATTCCCTGCTCTACTAGTACCCTTGCTGATTACACGAAATGTCAGAATAATGTATCTCATGTCTTGAATATTGGAATTCATGTCTTATTTTTCGTGTCGGGAGGGAGAATACTGAAAGGCATGCAGTTTACCCTGACCCGTGTCGTGAATAATAGCTGTTGGTACACGACTGTCCATCAGCCGGATCTCGATTTTTCGTGAATAATAGCCGTCCATGGCGGCCGGTTTAACTTTATAGACCCCTGCATGCCAACTAGGTATTCTAAAAACACAAGTTCACTCACATAGCTTCTTGTCTAGTTATGGCTCTTGTTGATTGTTGTAGTTCCATTCCTGTCTCATTTATTTCCTGCTTTTCTCATATTCCTGTTTACAGCATTAACTGTGAGATAATGATGTCCCTCTATGCAATTTTCTCAATATGATATTCAATACTTAATTGTCATAAATATTTAGTTTAATCTTGTTGTGCATTGTGTACTTTGCTCCTTTCCTGACTGGATCCGTTGTTTTAGGCGATGATGAGGACTTTGCCCTACCTATTCTGATCCCTATGACGTAGCAGGTGACACAGTTGAGAGGCCGGTTCCCACTCAGGAGATTATCTCTGAGGAGTAGTAGCCAGTTAGCTAGTTTTCCCTTTTCAGCTCAGTAATCGGGTTTGTCCCCGATTTATCTTCTGTTCATGTATAAACTATGGATCTGTTATCACCATTTATTTTATAAATCAGCATTCCTATTTCCTGTTAACTTCCTTGTCTATTTACTTTATTGTGGATGAGATAGATTTATTACCTGTAATCATGCCCTAGACAGCGTACTACCGCCGACTCTGCGGCGTAGGCTGGACGTGCCCACGCACTCGTGCCCGAATAACCGGGTGCGGGTCGTGACACGTTTTATTAGTCTTCCTGGAACCGTTAGATAGAGGAGTGGTTGCACTTCTGGGGGTGCTAAAGGAGTTTGACAAAGTTTCAGGCCTTAGACTTAATAAAGACAAATCACAAACAAGGACTGTGCACAACAGGGCCACTGTACGAGACTTCTTGGGATAGAGCAAGGACAACTACCTGTCTGATCTCTTGGTCTACCATTTTTGGTTAATTATACGAGAGACGCTGACTGTATGGGGTTAGTGCAATATGTGCAAAGTCGATTAGAAGGCTAGCAATACCGACTTTTATCATTTGGAGGACGGATGGAGCTGGTAAGATCGGCAATCTTGGCGATCACATCCTACTGGTTACAGGCCATTATCATTCTAGTAAATACCTTGCACAAGATAGAGAAGTTATGTACGAACTTTATTTGAAAGGGTGGAATGCATATGATTGCATGGGAAGAGCTTTGTCGAACAAAGAGGAGGGTGGGATAGGATTGCTCACTAAAATCACTTCGAGATGTTGCAGCGCTCAAGCTAGCATGGCGGTTCCTTGATGGCAGTTCCATGTGGGCTAAGTGGACTGCAGCAAGATACCTAAAGAAGGATTTTTTTTTGGGTGATAGAGGTGAATAATAACTTCTCTGTCACGTTTAAACAGATACTGAAACAACGATGTATTCTAAAGCTAAATATTAAATGGGTAATATGTGATGGGCGCACGACAAGCATTTGGATGGATCCGTGGCTAAACAAAGAGAGCATCATAGATCGTCTTGGATGGCCAACGTATGAGCTGATCGGGAACACTACAAAGCTGAGCACGTTCATTAGGAATGGCGAATGAAATATTACGGATAGATACATTGGTCAGTGGTATAAAGAAGAGATTGGAAATATTCAAATAGAGCATGAAGGGGCAGCCGACTACTGAAGCTGGGAGGGATCGACTACTGGGCGGTTATGTCAGCGCCTTGCTTTGACCAAATTCGGCCGCGATATCCCGCGGTAGAGTGGGCGGGGACTGTATGTTGATAATGGGCCGCCTCGAAGATGAAGCTCTGCTTGTACAAGGCGGTTCGCGATAGGCTACTTACTAAGGAAAGGCTTGGCAAGTTTGGAGTGCAGATAATGAACCTGCAGTGTGTGCTATGAGTGTGTGCTATGCGGGAATGGGGTCGAGACTCGTGATCCTCTATTCTTTCAATGCCCGTTTACTAGGCGAGTCTGGCAACATTTTAGGAATCAGTTATCTATCATTAATAGGAATGAGGAAGGTCTGCTGCAGGTTTGTGGCGAGATGGAAGCTCCGGAGAGCAAGGGAGGAGGCACATATAGAAAGGCAAGACTCATATTACTCTCGGCAGTTTGGCAAGTTTGGAGAGAAAGGAATCGACGGGTGTTTGAAGGGAAGAGCATGACTTTATCTGCAATTATCAACAACATCCAGTCTGACATTAAATGTATGGAGGTTAATAGTTAGAGATGGGGTTTTACTCCGCGGTTGATTGATCGTTTGTATGCGTATCTTGGTTTTATGAATGAATTACATTTTCTTCAATATATATATATATATATATATATATATATATATATAACTCTTAAATATATTTTATATATTTTAAAATAGTGACTGTTAGATTTTTTTTTTTACCGTTTAATTAAATTATTAAACTATATTTTTTTAGATTTTAATATAATATAAACGGTAAAAAAAAGATAATGTAACGACTACTATTTTAAAAAATATATAAAAATATTTTAAGTGCAAAATTTTTAATCCATCCTCACATATAAAAATATTTAAGTGCAAATATTTGATCTGCACCTGCACCGCACTTGAACCACACCTGCGCTGCATCCATTACCAACTCACCACTTGGCGCCCATGAGGCTCGAATCCACAATCTCATGGATAATATGCATCGGTCTTAACCACAAAGCTAGAACCCGCGAGTCCCACTGTCCAAAATCGGTCAAATAAGTTGGCGAATTTTGGACAGTGGGCCCAGATTGGGGCCCACGTTTGCCTTTTGCTGGCCACGTGTCGGCTGCGATCTGTTCTCCGCCAACTGAGTTGGCGGACTGTATCTTTATTTTTAATTTAGGTAAACTTGTTTCATTTGGATAAATTTAATATAATTTAATTTCGCTAATTAAATTTTCTTTTATATATATATATATATATATATATATATATATATATATATATATATATATAAAGAGAGTGGTGGGACCCACCACACACTCACTCTCTCTCTCTCTCTCTCTCTCTCTCTCTCTCTTCCACCCTCAAAATGTCCTAATAATGATAACATTACATTTCAATTCATCTAGTAGTAGTAGTACTTACACACCACCCCCATCCCTTTCTCAGAACCGAACAGAACACAGAACAGAACAGAAGAGTCCGAATGGGGAAGTACATGAAGAAAGCGAAGCCGGGTGGGGAGGTGGCGGCCATGGAGTCCACCGTCGGCGTCCACACCAGAGCGAGGACACTCGCCCTCCTCCAAACCAAGCACCAAGAGCACTCCTCCTCCTCCTCCTCTTCCTACCTCGAGCTCCGCAGCCGAAGGCTCGAGAAGCCACCCTCCGCCTCCACCCCCAAATCCAAATCAAACCCTAATCCTAGAAACAACGACAAGACCAAGAAGAAGAACGGATTCGAGGAGGAGGAGCACCAACACTACCACCGCGACGAGGAGGAAGAAGAAGATGTTGCGGTCTCCTTCTTTGGGGAGAACGTTCTCGACGCGGAACCCACCGAAAGGTCGGCTCCTCCTCCTCCTCTAAAGCTCCAAGCTTTGTTTTAGGGTTTTCTTCATTTTTACAAATTTGATTCTTTTGCTTTTGTTTTCATAGTTTCTAGGTTTTCACCTATGTTAGGCCAGCTGAGCTCCTTCTCTGAAACTGCAATTTATAGGGTTTTCTTCGTTTATTTGAGTTTAATCTTTTAATGATTGTTTTTTTTCTACTAAAGCTAATTTCTTGTTAAACCATAGTTTTCAGGGTTTAATCTTCTTCCATTTTTCCAGTTCTTTTTTTTTTTTGCAAATTTGATTTTCCGGTGGCGATTTTTAGTATTTGGTTGGTTTCTTGGTTTTTGACTGTTGTTTGATATTAAAGTTAATTTTTTTTGTCACAATAGTATACATAGTTTTTCGGTATTTCACTTTTCCATTTCATCTTAGGGCCTTTTTTGTTTACTGGAGACTGTATTTTCAACTTTTTATTATTTTTTTCCCTTTCTTTAAACCCTAGTTTTAAGAAGAAGAATTTTTTTTTTCCTGATGAATTTTTGGGTTGTTGTTTTCCTTTAATTTTTTATTGTTGGGTTGTTTTTTATTCGAGAAAAGGTCTGATTTCTCCATTAAACTTTATTTTTTATTATATATAATTATTGGGTTTCTCCTTTGTTTAATGAAGATTTTCTCCTTTTTTATGACATTTTTTGACCTCTCTTTAGTACGCTAATTTGCAGTGGAAATTGATGGTTTTCTTCTTCAATTAGTTTGTGTTTTATCCTACATAATTAATGGGTATTTAAAAGGGTTTCGAGTCTTTATTAAAGTTTTTTTTTTTCAATATAATTTTTGGTACTTTGTGTTTTATACCAGGGTTTGAAAAGGGTCTTGATCACATATATTTTTTTTTTTCAAAAAAGAAATAAACCGCTTTAATTTCATGCCTACATATTATCTATAAGATATGCCATCATATTTATAGCTTTATACATTTGAACATTAGTGTACTGCTCAGATGGCTTTCCAATATGCAATGCCATGTCCATCCAGACAAGCTGTTGTTTAGCCACTATTTCCTTCACACCAACCCAACTTGGGGATTGTGCTTATAGCTACTACATACACTTCAGTGGGCTTATGGGTCCTAGTAGTTGTAGGGACAGGGCAGGACACTCCACTCCACTCCACTCCATTTCACTGATGATCAATGTCCATTATTGTCCGCAAGTGGGTCTCCTTTCCTTGCATTGTACCTGGGAGAAAACCCTGAAACTTGACCATGATGATGCATCTTATCTATCTATTATCATTAAATGGTCCAGTCATGGGGGGTTGAAGTGTTTCAATTTATGTCCAAATCTTTATAGATCATATTGCATCTTTAATAGATCATATTGATTGTTGCGATGGGAAGGCTTGGCGCTTGCATCCTCGAGGATGCGGCCAAAAAAGGTTCTCCATACATTTGAGTTAGGGCCGAGTATATCTTGACCCTCCTTAGACCCTGTATTAGCAGAAGTCTGATGGCACTGCAATGCAGTTTTAATAAATTAGATGCTATGTACCCAAGTATTGTTGATTTAGTGTAGCCACTAGATAATGAATTTACCATGTTCAGAAACTTAATTGTGTAAATGTTTTGTAGATTTTCAAGATTATTTGATAACATGGGTTGGGGGGTCTCTTTTGCTGTATTATTTGATTACAGGACTTACAGGGAAACTACACCTTGCAGTATGATAAGGGATCCGGAATCAATGGGAACTCCCGGTTCTACAACCAGACCAACCAGCTCGATTGCTGCTAACCGGAGAAGGCAGAGTTCGATGCACCGAAACATCCCGACATCCCGCGACATAGAAGAGTTCTTTGCGGGGGCTGAGAGACTTCAACAGAGAACTTTCATGGAGAAGTGCGTGTTCCTTGCTGGATTTTTACTTGCTCTTATTAACTCTTCACTCGATGTGCTATTTTTAGTTTTCTTACGGAGTTTTTTTGTTGCCTTGTGTTCTTCACTATAGGTACAACTTCGATCCTGTGAACGACTGCCCTCTTCCGGGGCGTTACGAATGGTTGATACTGGACTAGTAGAGTATCATTTGATTGCCTGCGGATCTCCAATGAAGCCTCTTTGGACAATGGTAGTGGCGGTGGCGGTGGCGGGCTCTTAACAAATCAATCTAAGGATACTACTGTGTAGTAGTCCAAAGGTCTGTAGAAAGTAGTGCACCTAGGAAAGGATGAGTTGTGATCATAAGCCATAACTCGAAAGCAAATGTATCTCTAACAGATCATTCTGAGGGGTTCAATGAGCGCTAGCTAATTAACTTAGTTAATTTATGCTGATGTAACACCAGTTTATGTATTAACCTTTCAATTGGGTGGTCGGGTGAGCCTCTGATTATGTATCTTGTCTATATTTCCTTCCTTTGATTGAACTCAATTTATCTGCTTTGGGAAATAAATATGCCCCATTTACATGGCATTTTATCCATATTATGTGCTTTTGTTTTCTGGAGTGTTGTGCTTAAGATATAGATGTGACTCGGTTGTGCTATTGATTGTTTGGGTTGTGCAGTCAGCAGAAAGAAGTGACCAGTACTATTTGAAGTGGGGTTTTATAGATTTTTTTTAAAAAAAAAAATGGATGAGTTTGGTGAAATTAGAGGGAGGAGGAGCACTAACTGAGTTGGCGGGGCCCAGAGTTCGAGAGGAATTCGCCAACTCAGTTGGCGAGTTTTGGGCAGCTCGCAAACTCAGTTGGCGGGCCCCTATCCTTCCTTCCCCCGATGCATCGGATACCCCCTGACGCCTCGGAGACCACCCATCCCGATTCGTCCCCTTCTCGGAGACCTCCCTCCCCCCCCCTCAACTTTCTCCCCTCCCCTCCCTATAAATACCTCCCACAACTCCTCCTCCTGCTCACATCACTTTTCCTCCTCCTCCTCCTCATAGTAATCCCCCTTCATCATATAATCTACATTTTTGGAGATGGCTAACCACAACGACAGTCGTATTCCTGGTGGACCGAACATTATTCATAACACTAGTTGAACAACTAAAATTATATTTAATTGCTAAATTACTTATAAAGCTTCTAAAGTGAGAACGACTAGGAAATGATTGTCCCTTAAATACTTCATCAGTGATAGCTTTTACAACATCATCATCTACCGTATAGTCTACATTTTTAACTAAATCATCACTATTTCCATCGTCGTTGTCACTATCATCATCATGGTTAGATTCATCTGATGAATGACCTTCTTGGAAAAATGAAACAATTTGTTGAGAAGAACTAGCACCCGAACTAACATGCTGATATTCAGAAAAATATACATTATTTCTATTATCTAATGTTGCTGCTACTTTAATAACATATATTTTTATATACCGTGATTGTGAATTAATCTCAAGAATATAATTCCATGCATCTTCACTATTTATCAAAAAACAATTAGAACCAAAAATAGACTTCAGAATAAAATCATAATGGATAGAACAACGTTCAATAATATGATTACGTATATTTTCAAAACTAATATTCGGATAAGTTGAAAAAAATTATACTTTCTCCTCCTTCGTAATTTAACCCATTTACTTTACCGCCGTGTGAGCATACAATTCTTACGCTACGATCCATGACGGTTGAGAACTTTTGCTACAAAAAATTCAGATGAACTTTAGCTGCAGGCAAAACTTTGACTGAAGCTTTGCTAGAGGCAGAGAGAACAGAGAGAGTGTTGGAAACTTTGCTAGAGGGAAGAGAGGAAATAGAGTGAGTGTTGAATGATTTGGTTGAGATAGGAAATATATAGAGTGAGAGTGTTGAATGTAATAGCCGTTGTGCAACGGCTATAATGCTTCCCAAGTATCTGAACGGATCCTTACTCGCCAACTGAGTTGGCGGACAGAGTGCAACGGTCACAGCCTCCCTCCTAAACCCTCACTCGCCAACTCAGTTGGCGGGCACAGCCTCCAACTCAGCATCCCTCGCCAATTGAGTTGGCGGCCTGCATGTATCTCGCCAACTCAGTTGACGGGCCCCAACAACTCGCCAACTCAGTTGGCGAGTTTTTTCCCTCCCCATAATTTTTTCAAACTCCTCCCTTTTTTTACAATTATATATAAATATATGTCACGCCCCAGTCCCAAAATGCCGAGGGACTGGAGATGCGTAGCAATGGCCAGCAGCACGCACCGATGGATAACCCAATTTGATGGAGCCATCAGGGCGTACTTAAGCTGTAAGTAAGGTCTACTACACAAGTCACACTAATCTCATCCATAAAGATAAAGAAATAAACTGCATAATCAAATGAAAATAAGTAGCAACATCATCACAGCAAGTCAGTCGGAGAAACAATCCGACTTAAGTCTGAATAAACTGGCTCTATAGGCCAGGAACAAAAGATGTAAACATGAAATAAATACTGAGTACTGGAACAAGCACTCAGGAGAAGTCCTCGGCAGTCACCTCGTCTTCCGTGTTTGGTTCAGCTCCAGCAATAGCTTCAGCTCCTGTCCCGTATATCTCGGGATACTGCTCCTCAGCTAAACCTGGGGACATAATCCATTCCAGGTCCTCAGTGGACATAGCAAGGCACAAATAATACAAGCCAAAATGAATAAGCAGTGCAATAAATAATGAAACAGCATGGTAAACTAAGTAACTAACCATCTATGTGATATGCAAATGAGAGCAACACTAGTACTCAGGCTGAGACCGCTACAAGCTCTGTGTCGGGGAGCCGGTAGCAGTAATAACACGTAAAGGGTCTAGCTCTGCGGGAGAGTCTACAACCTCACAATAATAGTAGATATATATATAGAACAGCCTGTAGCCTGTGTGTCTCTCCCCACCCAATGTAATCACGCAAGCCATGACCATAACGTCTCACGTCCATGTCCGCGGGATTATAACTAATGCAACAAGTCATACTGTCTATAAATAAATAACTCTGTCAAGTCCTGTATCCTATTCATAATCCCCACGAATAACTCGGGAAGATTCTGTCCATGATAGTGTCAAGTGTCCTGGGTTGTAGGGTACTTGAGAGGTCAAGTACAAAATAAGGGGGTCGTAAATCCATCTCTAAATGACGAACCCAACACCGCGTACGGTGTTAGTACCCGACTATGATCGGGCTCTAGGTACGTCGTATGTTTTCTAGGTTTAAGCAGTTTAAATCAGTTTATATGAAATTGCACAAGAAATCCAGCAGAGTATTTTTACAGAAAATATGAAAATAATGACTGCAAGTTTGGCAAGGTGCACTTGCCTGGAGGTTGGATTCCACTTAGGTCCTGGTTTCGGAAATTTCCAGAGATGTCTCCGAAAGCTGAAATAAACAGTACCATCATGCTCAGAAGGTGTCAAACAGCTAGGATCGCCTGTCCTTGGGTACAATTTGGAGACAAGGGCAGAAACGACAATTTCGGCCAAAACGGGGTCCACCGGTGGGCCCGCTTTGCACCGAAAAACGTGTCAGAGTCAACGGTCTCCAAATTCACCAAACTTAGTGTCAACAGGTCAGGAACGCTGATACGAACCCAACGGAACTTTCAGATTTGAATTCCGATGAGCCGGTCACAAAATCGCCCGTCGAGCGGGACCTGTGGGGCCCACGACACGCGATTTCGTCAACGTTCCCAGAATCGAACCAAACTTGACCCACAGGACCAGCGTATCGCTACGAGTCCGATGGCGCAAGTTTCGTCTCGATCCGACGTGTGTGCACGAAGTTAGGGTGCGTGCACGAAGTTAGGGTGAATTGCAGAAAAGGCGGATACGGAGCGATGTCCGCGGATACGCGTTGATTCCGGTGTGCACGCACACCCGAATCAGCTTCCGCGAAATCCCACACGTCCGTATCGACGAGGCGCACGTATCTGTAAAGACCGCACACGACCAAGTCATCCCGTTTGGCGGGGCGTACTCAGTTCCGGGGTGAAACAGGGTCTGGTTTTTCCTGTTTTTGGATCGCGGTGTACGATCACCACAGGACGCGATGCCCCGAACAGTTTGTCCGGGCACTGAGAGGGTCATACAGGCTTCGCGTAGAAATTTACGGAATCGAAATCGGGGTTACGAGCAGGAAGTTATGAGCACCTGAAGGGACCCGAAAATCGGGGTTTTGAACTGTGTCCGACACGCGAGTTCGTGTATGAATCCTGTGTCGGAGCTGTGTCCTCGTCCGGCTGGGCTGTGTCCGCGTGTACGGGGCTCTGGGGGACTGGCCGACGGTCGAGGCGACTCGGGGCGGTGGCTGCGGCCCTCGGCGAGGTCCCGGCGGCGTCGAGCGGCGTCGAGCGGCTGGGGGAGGCGGAGATCGGCAGCCGCGGGGAGAGAGAGAGGAGGAGGAGGGGGGTTCTGGGCGGCTCCGGTCAGCGAGGAAGAGGGGCTGGGGCGCTGGAGGTCACGGCGGGGAGGAGGATGGGGGTCTCGGGTCGCCGGAGGGGCTCGCCGGAGTGGGGTAGGGTTAGGGCTCGGTGGTTGGGCGTTAGGGGAGTGAGGGCGGAGGCGGAGGCGAGGGGGTTTTTATAGGGTCGGGGCTGGGCTGTCGTGGCCGGGGAAGTCGGTAGGGGTGGGCGGCTCTCGCGGAGGGGAGGCGAACGTGGCCGCGCATTTTCCGGCTCCGGCGGGGGTCTCGGGGGAAGACGGGGTCGTGGGACAGGGGAGATGGAGCGGGTCGGGTCGGGCGGCGGGCTCCGGGTGAGCGGACCCGCCCGACCCGCTAGGGGTTGGAGGCTGGGCCGGGCTAGCACTAATGGGCTCGGCCCATTGGGCTGGGCCCAAACTAAAAATAAAAGAAAATAATAATAATAATAATAATAATCAGTAATTAATTAATTAATTTAGGAAAATAGTTTTTAGGCTTTTAAAAATAGGTCCGAGGCCCAATAAAATTCCAGAAAATTACCCTAAGTCCGGTTTTCTATTTTACACCATAAAATCATATTTTCATTTCATTTTAATGTTATTTATTGGCAATTAAAAATTACAAACTCACTACAGGGCCTATGTAAATTCCTGAAAAATGCATTTTAAAACCCAAAATTGATTTTAAAAATCTGAAAAAATTTAGGGTGTTTACAATCTACCCCCCTTAAGAGGATTGCGTCCTCGCAATCGAAGGGTAAACTATAAAGGCAAGATTTACAGAATTTAAAGAATGCTTAGGTTACCAGATTCTGCAAATAAGTGCGGATAACGCTGCCGCATAACATCTTCTCGCTCCCAGGTCGATTCGCCAGGAGAGTGCTGTTTCCAGGCTACTCGAACCAGCCTGATTGTCTGCCCTCGCAGTGTCTTCTCGCTGGTGTCGAGTATACCTACTGGCTGCTCTTCGTATCTCAGGCTAGGTCCCACTGAAATCTCAGAATGATCAACTATATGGCTTGGGTCCGTCACATACCTCCTCAGTTGTGAGACGTGGAATACGTCATGCACTCCCTCTAAGGACGGAGGTAATGCAAGACGGTAAGCCACCTCACCGATGCGCTCCAAGATATCAAATGGCCCAATGTACCTTGGGCTTAACTTGCCTCTGCTGCCGAATCTGATAGTACCTCTAGTGGGCGAGATCCTAAAAAATACATGCTCTCCTTCCTTGAACTCCAGGGATCGTCTGTGTACATCGGCCCAATGCTTTTGTCTATCCTGGGCTGCACGGAGGTGGTTCTGAATCTGTTTTACTTTCTCTACTGTCTCTGTTACCAACTCTGGACCCAGTATTTGACGTTCGCCAATGTCGCTCCAGCATATTGGAGATCTGCACTTTCTTCCGTACAATGCCTCGAAAGGTGCCATCTGAATGCTTGCCTGATAGCTATTGTTGTAGGAGAACTCCACTAAATGCAGGTGATCTTCCCAAGATCCTCCGAAGTCTAGTATACAAGATCGCAGCATGTCTTCTAGGATCTGAATTGTGCGCTCTGACTGTCCGTCTGTCTGAGGATGATAGGCAGTACTGAACTTGAGCCTGGTGCCGAGACTCTCTTGCATGCTTCGCCAGAAGTGAGAAGTAAATCTCGAGTCTCGATCTGATACGATACTAACCGGCACTCCATGTAATTTTACGATCTGACGCATATACATGTCGGCTAGTACTTCTGTGGATTGTCCGACTCTGAACGGCAAGAAGTGAGCCGACTTAGTGAGCCGATCCACGATGACCCATACTGCATCCTTTCCACTAGGGCTTCTTGGAAATCCAGTGACGAAGTCCATGGTAATATGCTCCCACTTCCATTCAGGGATGGGAAGTGGCTGCAACATACCTGCAGTCCTTTGGTGCTCGGCCTTCACCTGCTGGCAGACTAAGCATTTTGCCACAAAGCGGGCAATCTCCCTTTTCATTCCATGCCACCAGTAATATTGTCTCAAGTCCCGGTACATCTTGGTTCCTCCTGGATGAACCGAGTATATGGAGCTATGGGCTTCTGTCATCAGTTCCTGCCTTAATTCTCCATTTGGAACACATAGGCAATTTTCGCACCTTAATGTTCCGTCCTCGTGGATACGAAGTCCCGTCTGCAAGCCTGCTTCTGTTCTTTCTTTCAGCCTTCAGAATCTGGCATCATTAGGCAAAGCTTCCTTGATTCTCTCCACTAGCGATGACTTCACTTCGAGGTTAGCCAGCAACCCATTTTGTCCAGGTAAAATAACCTCTATCTGGAGCTCTTGTAGATCCTTCAATAGCTCGGGCTGCTCCGTCAAGAAATAAGCCGAGGGTTTTCTGCTGAGGGCGTCGGCTACAACATTTGCTTTCCCCGGGTGGTACTGCAGATCGATGTCAAAGTCCACCATCAACTCAAGCCAACGTCTTTGCCTCATGTTGAGCTCCTTCTGTGTATAAACATACTTCAAGCTCTTATGATCAGTGAATATTTCGACCTTTTCTCCATACAGGTAATGTCTCCAGATCTTCAATGCAAAAATAACTGCAGCTAGCTCCAGGTCGTGCGTTGGGTAGTTCTTCTCGTGGACCTTCAGCTGCCTCGATGCATAAGCGATAACCTTGCCATGTTGCATCAAGACACAACCTAGTCCACTACCGGACGCATCACTGTAAACAACAAAACCTCCTGACCCTGAGGGAAGAGTCAAGACTGGTGCTGTTGTTAGACGCCTCTTCAATTCTTCAAAGGCATGCTGGCATTCTTCTGTCCATATGAACTCCTGATCCTTCCGTGTCAGCTTAGTCATCGGCTCTGCGATTCTTAAAATTTTTTTTACGAACCGCCGGTAATACCCAGCAAGTCCAAGAAAACTCCTCACTTCCGCAACAGAGGTAGGGGTAGGCCAGGTTTCTATAGCAGTGACTTTCTCTGGGTCCACAGACAGTCCTTCACCCGAGATAATATGCCCTAAGAATGGCACCTTGTCCATACAGAACTCACATTTGCTGAGTTTGGCATACAGCTTCTCCCTTCTCAAGGTTTCTAGCACAATTCTAAGGTGTTCCTCGTGCTCTTCGTGGTTCTTAGAGTAGATTAGGATATCATCAATGAACACCACCACGAACTTATCCAAGTACTGATGGAAGACCCCGTTCATCAAACTCATAAATACGGCGGGTGCGTTGGTTAAACCAAACGGCATAACTAGGAACTCATAATGTCCATACTTAGTTCTGAAGGCCGTCTTTGGGATATCTTCCTTCTTCACCCTAATCTGGTGATAACCGGATCTAAGGTCAATCTTTGAGAATACCTTAGCACCACTCAACTGGTCAAACAAATCATCAATGCGTGGTAATGGGTACCGGTTCTTAATAGTTACAGCATTAAGGGCTCTGTAATCAATGCACAGCCGTACAGATCCGTCTTTCTTGGGTACAAAAAGTATAGGTGCTCCCCATGGTGAAACACTAGGCCGGATAAATCCTTTCTCCAGAAGGTCGTCAACTTGTGTTTTCAGCTCCACTAACTCCTTAGGTGCTAGCCGATATACCGATGAAGTGATAGGTTCGGCTCCTGGAGTTAGGTCTATTGTGAATTCTATCTCCCGATCAGGTGGTAAACCTGGAAGGTCGTCGGGAATTACATCCACAAATTTCGTTATGACTCTTGGGTAACTTGAATCTTCTTCTACAGTCAATACCCTAAGAGTTGGCTGGACCCCTTGTTCTACAGCTCCTCGTAGAAATTCAAACTCAGGAAGGCTAGGGGGTCTAAATATCACCTTTCCAAGCCGGCAATCCAGTGTCGCATGGTACTGACTTAACCAGTCCATACCAAGTACAACATCGTAATCAGGCATAGAAAAGATCAGGAATTGGGCTCGCATCTCTCGGCCACAGACTACTACCGAACATGATCTACAAGTATCACTAACCGGGATAATTCCACCTCCCGTTAGTATTCTCTTCATCTTCGAGAGAGGTGCGGTAGCTATTCTATGTGTGGCTACGAAGCTAGCAGCAATAAATGAATGCGAAGCTCCAGAATCAAATAATGCTACAGCAGGAATTGAAGCTACTAATATGGTACCTGCTATCACTTCGCCTGCAGTAGCTTCCTCAGTGACTGCTAGTGCATATGCCTGACCTCGTCCCTGAGCGGGACCCCTTTGCTGACGAGCTTGCTGGAACAATGCTGCCTGAGGTGGTAGAGGTGGCCTGGCTCCTCCAGGCCCTGTCTGAGTTGCTCCCCCAGCTGGAAGAGCTGCAGGTGGAGCTGGTCGATTCGGAACTCCCTCTCGACGTTCCGAGCAGTCCTTGGAGAAGTGTTGTCCAGATCCGCAAACCAGGCAGAGTCCCAGCTTGCGTCGACATTCCTTTTCAATATGTCCTACCTTGCTGCAGTAGTGGCAAGTAGGCTGGTTCTTAGTTGCTGCTCTTGGAGGCGGGCTCTTCTGGGGCCGTTTAGCAGATTCCCCTGGTGATGACTTGGACGGTGCTGAGGAGAAGGGACGTTTCAGGCTTGATTTCCTCCGAGTAACGCGCTCCAGCCGACGTGCTGCAGCTAGGACGTCGGTGTAAGAGGTGGGCGCGACCGATCCGATTAACTTCTGAAGCTCGAACCTGAGCCCATCAAAGAACTTTTCCGCCTTCTCCTCTTCGGTGGGAATTAGCGAAGGGGCGAAGCGGCTCAGGCGAATGAATTCGGCGTTATATTCCTCCACCGTCATGTTGTCCTGGATCAGGCGGTTGAATCTGTCTCGGAGTTCTGACCGAGCAACAGCAGGGATGTACATTTCCTGGAAGAGTCTGGAGAACTCCTCCCAGGTAACCTGATCATGTCCGAGCCTTCTTTCTTCGGACAGCCACCAATGATGCGCGTTGTCCGTCAGTTGCATCCGGACGGCAGTCATCCATTTGTCCCTTGGTAGTTCAGCGGCCTCCAACTGATGCTGCGTGTTCGTAAGCCATTCATGCACTTCAGTTGGTCCTTCCTTGCTCGAGAAGGTACGGGGCTTGAGTTGACGGAAATCCGTAATAGATCCCGTCGTTGGCCGCCTATTTGGTGGATTTGCATGCTCCAATGCTGCGACCAGGCTGTTCCTTAGGTTCTCGGCCTCTCGGCGTTGGGTCTCCTGTTGAATCTGTTGTTGTGCCTGCATCATGGCGTAGAACATCTGGAACATTTGCTGGCCGTCCATTGCCTGTCCTGGGGGAAAGACAGGCAACGTTGGAGGGAACTGGGGAGGAGGCGGGATGTCATCACGCCTGAACCTGGAACTTGGCTGGCCAGTTTGGTTGCTCTGAGAGGATTGTCCTCTGGTATCCGGCATCGTTCCAGCTTCGCAGGTAAACCCTGCTTCAGTCGGTATTCCCAAGGGGGTCTCGTCACCACGTCTGGGATCCATTTCTCTGCATCAAAAGAAAACAATGAGAACGCACAGAGGAATCAAAACAGGATGCATTTCAAGCAATTTAATTGAATTCGACATAGAGTTCAAAAACGATTAAATCAATGGATGAGATCCTATAACCTATCTTATTGCAGGCCTGTCCGGTCCCTAAGTTGAAACCGAACAATTTAGTTTGGACCTGCATGGGCCACCACAAAAACCATGTCACGCCCCAGTCCCAAAATGCCGAGGGACTGGAGATGCGTAGCAATGGCCAGCAGCACGCACCGATGGATAACCCAATTTGATGGAGCCATCAGGGCGTACTTAAGCTGTAAGTAAGGTCTACTACACAAGTCATACTAATCTCATCCATAAAGATAAAGAAATAAACTGCATAATCAAATGGAAATAAGTAGCAACATCATCACAGCAAGTCAGTCGGAGAAACAATCCGACTTAAGTCTGAATAAACTGGATCTATAGGCCAGGAACAAAAGATGTAAACATAAAATAAATACTGAGTACTGGAACAAGCACTCAGGAGAAGTCCTCGGCAGTCACCTCGTCTTCCGTGTTTGGTTCAGCTCCAGCAATAGCTTCAGCTCCTGTCCCGTATATCTCGGGATACTGCTCCTCAGCTAAACCTGGGGACATAATCCATTCCAGGTCCTCAGTGGACATAGCAAGGCACAAATAATACAAGCCAAAATGAATAAGCAGTGCAATAAATAATGAAACAGCAGGGTAAACTAAGTAACTAACCATCTATGTGATATGCAAATGAGAGCAACACTAGTACTCAGGCTGAGACCGCTACAAGCTCTGTGTCGGGGAGCCGGTAGCAGTAATAACACGTAAAGGGTCTAGCTCTGCGGGAGAGTCTACAACCTCACAATAATAGTAGATATATATATAGAACAGCCTGTAGCCTGTGTGTCTCTCCCCACCCAATGTAATCACGCAAGCCATGACCATAACGTCTCACGTCCATGTCCGCGGGATTATAACTAATGCAACAAGTCATACTGTCTATAAATAAATAACTCTGTCAAGTCCTGTATCCTATTCATAATCCCCACGAATAACTCGGGAAGATTCTGTCCATGATAGTGTCAAGTGTCCTGGGTTGTAGGGTACTTGAGAGGTCAAGTACAAAATAAGGGGGTCGTAAATCCATCTCTAAATGACGAACCCAACACCGCGTACGGTGTTAGTACCCGACTATGATCGGGCTCTAGGTACGTCGTATGTTTCCTAGGTTTAAGCAGTTTAAATCAGTTTATATGAAATTGCACAAGAAATCCAGCAGAGTATTTTTACAGAAAATATGAAAATAATGACTGCAAGTTTGGCAAGGTGCACTTGCCTGGAGGTTGGATTCCACTTAGGTCCTGGTTTCGGAAATTTCCAGAGATGTCTCCGAAAGCTGAAATAAACAGTACCATCATGCTCAGAAGGTGTCAAACAGCTAGGATCGCCTGTCCTTGGGTACAATTTGGAGACAAGGGCAGAAACGACAATTTCGGCCAAAACGGGGTCCACTGGTGGGCCCGCTTTGCACCGAAAAACGTGTCAGGGTCAACGGTCTCCAAATTCACCAAACTTAGTGTCAACAGGTCAGGAACGCTGATACGAATCCAACGGAACTTTCAGATTTGAATTCCGATGAGCCGGTCACAAAATCGCCCGTCGAGCGGGGCCTGTTGGGGCCCACGACACGCGATTTCGTCAACGTTCCCAGAATCGAACCAAACTTGACCCACAGGACCAGCGTATCGCTACGAGTCCGATGGCGCAAGTTTTGTCTCGATCCGACGTGTGTGCACGAAGTTAGGATGAATTGCAGAAAAGGCGGATACGGAGCGATGTCCGCGGATACGCGTTGATTCCGGTGTGCACGCACACCCGAATCAGCTTCCGCGAAATCCCACACGTCCGTATCGACGAGGCGCACGTATCTGTGAAGACCGCACGCGACCAAGTCGTCCCGTTTGGCGGGGCGTACTCAGTTCCGGGGTGAAACATGGTCTGATTTTTCCTGTTTTTGGATCGCGGTGTACGATCACCACAGGACGCGATGCCTCGAACAGTTTGTCCGGGCACCGAGAGGGTCATACAGGCTTCGCGTAAAAATTTACGGAATCGAAATCGGGGTTACGAGCAGGAAGTTATGAGCACCTGAAGGGACCCGAAAATCGGGATTTTGAACTGTGTCCGACACGCGAGTTCGTGTCCGAATCCTGTGTCGGAGCTGTGTCCGCGTCCGGCTGGGCTGTGTCCGCGTGTCCGGGGCTCTGGGGGACTGGCCGACGGTCGAGGCGACTCGGGGCGGTGGCTGCGGCCCTCGGCGAGGTCCCGGCGGCGTCGAGCGGCGTCGAGCGGCTGGGGGAGGCGGAGATCGGCAGCCGCGGGGAGAGAGAGAGGAGGAGGAGGGGGGTTCTGGGCGGCTCCGGTCGGCGAGGAAGAGGGGCTGGGGCGCTGGAGGTCACGGCGGGGAGGAGGATGGGGGTCTCGGGTCGCCGGAGGGGCTCGCCGGAGTGGGGTAGGGTTAGGGCTCGGTGGTTGGGCGTTAGGGGAGTGAGGGCGGAGGCGGAGGCGAGGGGGTTTTTATAGGGGCGGAGCTGGGCTGTCGTGGCCGGGGAAGTCGGTAGGGGTGGGCGGCTCTCGCGGAGGGGAGGCGAACGTGGCCGCGCGTTTTCCGGCGCCGACGGGGGTCTCGGGGGAAGACGGGGTCGTGGGACAGGGGAGATGGAGCGGGTCGGGTCGGGCGGCGGGCTCCGGGTGAGCGGACCCGCCCGACCCGCTAGGGGTTGGAGGCTGGGCCGGGCTAGCACTAATGGGCTCGGCCCATTGGGCTGGGCCCAAACTAAAAATAAAAGAAAATAATAATAATAATAATAATAATAATAATAATCAGTAATTAATTAATTAATTTAGAAAAATAGTTTTTAGGCTTCTAAAAATAGGTCCGAGGCCCAATAAAATCCCAGAAAATTACCCTAAGTCCGGTTTTCTATTTTACACCATAAAATCATATTTTCATTTCATTTTAATGTTATTTATTGGCAATTAAAAATTACAAACTCACTACAGGGCCTATGTAAATTCCTGAAAAATGCATTTTAAAACCCAAAATTGATTTTAAAAATCTGAAAAAATTTAGGGTGTTTACAATATATTACTTTATTTAAAAAAACCCGTTTATAGATTGGGTTTCAAAATAGTTGAAATTTGTATTTTGGTCTCCATAATCGACCTAATTAGTATTTGAATATTGGACCAACGGTTGATTCTTCATTCATGTACATGTACATGTACATAGATGAAGGGGGGTTTATAGATTGGGTTTCAAAATAGTTGAAATTTGTATTTTGGTCTCCATAATCGACCTAATTAGTATTTGAATATTGGACCAACGGTTGACTCATCATTCATGTACATGTACATAGATGAAGGGGGGTTTATAGATTGGGTTTCAAAATAGTTGAAATTTGTATTTTGGTCTCCATAATCGACCTAATTAGTATTTGGATATTGGACCAACGGTTGACTCATCATTCATGTACATCTATATGTACATAGATGATGAAAGAGTCACTCTAGTATATAGAAGAAACGAAATTATAGTAGGTATGGACATCTAAGGTGGTAGATAGAAGGATTATTACAATAACGCAACACAGTCAGTCTTCGAGTCAACATTTGGTCTAAGATTTAAATATTAATTAAGTCGATTATGGAGATATAAATACAAATTTTAAAAATTATTCGAACTCGGTCTTAGGAAAAGAAAATCTAATTTGAAGTTGGAATATCTACTAAGTTCAGATTGCTGGATCAAATAGGCCCAAGATATCTTGATAGATGTGCTCCAAGCAATAAAACTTGCAAAGGCCAGGGCTTGTTTTTTATGTTGGTTGCTACTGCTGAGATGCTAATCATTGAGGTGTCATCTTGGATGGATGACACTGGGACACAGAGATGAAATGATCCAGCAAGATACTGAGATGCTAATGCAATTAACACCGAGATACTGCTGGTACATACTCTGTAAGATGAGAGATATTGCTGGTACAAATGTTTGTCGCCATCTAACTAAGTACGAAGCCCTTTCAATCTTTTGTCATCTTCATTCATTAGCCTCCACTCACTCACTCACAGCTCCACTCCCTGCGAGCTATGCTTCCGCTATCAGTATTTCTTTGTAATCGATATGGGAAGACATAGGAAAACATAAAATAATTCGAGTATTGAAGTCTTCTAGAGGTTAGCAGGTCTATTTTGAGGGAGTGCAATGTGTGTCAGACCTCACCAAATTTTTTTATATCTATATGTTATATATGTTATATTTCTTTATGTAGAAAGAAAGTCGTAAAATAATTTTTTGGCCCATATTAAGTTAAGTCTATGTTATAATCACTATTATGCAAAGTCCAACTATTCTAGGAAACTTAACAAATATAATTGTATGATAGATAATAGTTTCTATCTCCTCCAAAACGGATTCTCTTTCTTATTCTTTATTTCTTAAAAAAAAAAACATTCATGCAACATTTCTTTTTATTTTCTTTCATCGAAAAATAAAAAACAAGTTTGTCTTCTTCTTCACTTTTATAAACGGTAAGCAGAGATGTAGAGAAATCTGAAATATACTTGTCACTAAGGTGCCAAAATTGAGGTTTGGAGGATTGAAGGTACGTAGTATCAATTTGTTGGCTATAATGTAAATATGTTGAATTTGTTTTTGCTATATAGTTATACTAATCTATTGAATGTCTAGATTTTGTTGTAAACAAATTGTTTTCTGAGTCTTCCACATGGTTGTGTAGGTGTGTTGTAATAAAGAACGCAGATATTTTTTATTTCCAATGAGTAATTTTTTTTCCCATGTCTAGGAGACATGTTTATAAGATATTGCAGAGTTGGCGCACTTTGGTGAACTTCCTTACTGGCGCACTTTGTCGCTTCTGAAAAATGGCACACTTTGCTATGTGGCGCACTATGTGGCATTCTCTAGAGACGACGCACTTTGTAGACTTACATATTACTTAATGACTAAGCAAAGACTTTTGACCATTCTCGAGAATTATGTTTCTTGACTGTTGTGCTATGTCTTGGAACTTGTGTTTTGTCTTTTAGTAGATCTTCCTGGGCTTATTTGTGCGCCAATACCCGTTTGTGCGTCAAACCTCACTACTGGCATACTTGATGAAAGTGCGCCAAAGTCGTAGCTTGGGTACTTTCATTGTGCGCCAATGACAGATTTATGCGCCATGCTCCTGGCTCGTTCACTTCTATCATTATGCGTCAAGATCCTAGAAGTGCGCTTTAGTATGATTGTGCGACATTTTTGCTCGGAGCACTTTTGTATCAAAGTGCGCAAGAACTGCCCGGATTAATGATTTGTGCGCCAAATATATTTTTGGCCATTTGTGCGTCAATACCTATATATGCACCAATGGTGGTTTTTGACACATTGTGCTCGGATGTTATATTCTTGCCTGATTTTATGCGCCAACCCTGAATTGTTAATTTATGTACCTGTATGCAGTATTCTCTTTAACATGCTTAACTCTTGATGATTCTCTATTTCTCTTTAATACTGTTATTTTAGTTAATCTTGGTATTAAAGTAGCAGCAACCTTAGATAGTAGAAATAATGAATATTTTTCTGAATATCAGCATGTTAGTTCGGGTGCTAGTTCTTCTCAACAAATAGTTTCATTTATCTAAGAAGGTCATTCATCAGATGAATCTAACCATGATGATGATAGTGACAACGACGATGGAATAGTGATGATTTAGTTGAAAATGTAGATTATACGGTAGATGATGATGTTGTAAAAGCTATCACTGATGAAGTATTTAAGGGACAATCATTTCCTAGTCATTCTCACTTTAGAAGCTTTATAAGTAATTTAGCAATTAAATATAATTTTAGTTGTTCAGCTAGTGTTATGAATAATGCTCGTAGAATTATATATAGTTGTGATCAACCGAATTGTAATTGGAGAGTATATGTCAAATCTATTGGAAATGACGATATAGTTAAAGTTAGTACATTAGAAAATCGTCATTCTTGTCTAGGAAGACTTAGTACAGGACGTCATCGACTAGCTACCGCTGCATGGATTAAGACCCTGATAATTGACATTATTAGAGATAACCAGTCATACAGTCCATCACAAATTGTTAAAGATATATATAGGGAGCACCGTATACAAGTTAGTTATTCCAAAGTCTGGAGAGCCCGAGAGACAGCATTAGCTGAAATTAATGGTAGTTATGATGAGGCATACGCTAGTCTTGAGGAGTATTGTTATAGAATTATGGAGACAAATCCAGGTAGTACATGTTTTGTTAAAATTGCCGAAAACAATAGCTTCCAACGAATTTTTATTTGTTTTAAGTCATGTATTGATGGATTTTTAAGGGGATGTTTATCAATTATTAGTACTGATGCTACATTTCTTTCGTCTAAATATCAAGGTATCTTATTTATTGCTTGTGCTCACGATCCTAACTATCAATTATATCCTATAGCTTATGCTGTTGCTGAATATGAGAATAGTGATTCTTGGTCTTGGTTTTTAAATTCTCTTAAAATATCTTTTGAAAGTTGTTTTAATGATTGGAGTACAATTTCATTTATATCTGACAAGCAAAAGGGATTAATAAATGATGTTAGTACTATTTTTCCTGCATCTCCTCATTTTTTTTATTCAATATTTTAAACAAAACATAAAAAAAGTTACCAAAGAACCAGTATTTCAACACTTGTTAGACTCGCTTGCTAGATCATATAATGAAACGGATGCAGAGAGTGTGTTTGATATAATTAAAGCCGAGAACATAATTTTGTACGATTGGCTTATTGGTGTAAACGATGAAAGTCGTCGATTTGAACATTGGATAACAGCGTATGCTACTTGTCCTAGATTAGATATTAACACTTCTAATCTTGCTGAATGTTTCAATAGCTGGATTAAGAAATTATGAGATAAGCCAATAACAATACTTCTCGATGGTATTAGAGCCAAGATTATTACACTTCATGATAATCGTAGAAAAAATGCTGAAAATATAGACACAGATTATTGTCCGAAGATGTTAAAGAACATGGCTTCTATTATCAAATAGAAGAATCACCTAGAAATATTAGCTATTGATAGTTATAAGTTTGAAATAATAGACCGGGCAACAAGTAGAACCTATATTGTTAATATAACTGACAGATCTTGTACATGTTTTAGATTGTACCATACTTATATACCATGTAAACATGCATGTTTTGTTTGTAGATATTGCAATATTAGTATTGATAATTTTTATCCTGCAGTATTTTCGACGGAGACCTTGAAAAGTGTATACGCACCAAAAATGGAGTCAATTCCAGTTCCCTACAAGATCCAAGCTCCTTTGGTTAGAGGACAAATTGTGGTGCCAGATGTAAGACGCAAAGCCGGAAGACCAAAGAAGAACCGCATCAAACCCCGGGATTCATCGACGAGAGATCTACATTGCAGTAATTGTGGTACTATGGGACACAACCGAAGAAGATGTACTAGTCAACCGAGAGAGTAAAATAGAATTGTTCAATACAAACTTAAAAATATTGTAATAGTGAGTCTGATAATGAGAGAGTAAAATAGAATTGTTCAATACCCAAATATTGTAATAAAAAACCTTTACAAATCATACAAATATTGCAATCATACATTGTTACAAATTATCTACTCATCCTCCTCCTCGTCTTGTTGAGTTTGGGTAGGCAGCGGTGCTGATGGAGTCGAAAAAAAATGTGTGAATATCTGGTAGCTTTCATCTCCAGCAGTCTGGTAACTCGGGCCTGCTCCAGCAGTCTGGTAACTCGGGCCCGCTCCAGCATACTTGTAACTCGGATCGGCTCCAGCATACTGGTCACTCGGGCCCGCTCCAGCATATTAGTAACTCGGGCCCGCTCCAGCATATTGGTAACTCGGATCCGCTCTAGCATACTGGTCACTCGGGCCCGCTCCAGCATACTGGTCACTCGGGCCCGCTCTAGCATACTGGTAACTCGGACTCCCTCCAGCATACTGGTCACTCGGGCCCGCTCCAGCATAATGGTGAAAAGGGTCCTCTGTAGTATCCCTCCGACGACGACGAGAGTGTCTCTGTCGTACTAAGCCGGTCGGATAGTCCGGTGGAAGACGTGATTGTACTGGAGGCATTTCAGGTTCCCGTTCAATACCCAGATGCTCAACACGAGTCACAAGTTCCTCCATAAGACGCCGACTTTCTGGGGAAATGTTTCTATGAGGTCGTTGTAAATGTTGTCGGTATACACCACTCTGAAATTTGAAACTTGTAAATTAATATATTTATCATATCTATGTATATGTATTTTTGAAAGTATAATGAAGTCATACCAAATCGTGCATTCCATCGGCAAAAGCACGCAGAGTAGAATCATCTACAGATCTACTCTTGAACCTTTGCTCCTCATATTGGTATACTCGGTTGCTCATAAGAGGGCATCCCCACCATTGCCTATAGTCCAGGTTACCCATGTCTGCATAATGTAAACAAAATTTAGCAAACTATTTACACTAAATCAATACGAATAATGAGTAACTTATAACTTACATTCCTCAGCAGAATTTAGTCTGGGAGACATGTCCCTCACACTATAATTCTCGAATCGATTATTCTAGTCAGCAACAAGACCAATGATTCGTTGTAATGCATTTGCTGCCTCATAACCGACTGTCAGTGGATCATCGGGAATTATTGGGCTCATTCCGAATTGCCGAAGAACACGGTCTGTCGGATGGTACATGGTGAACCGATCATATATAATATGAGATCTGTGTAAAGTAAATGCATATGATGTCCTCTTAATTTCTGGAGCATCAGGTTCACATGAGTAAGGTAACGAGGTAACCTATTTAAAGATATTGTATCAATTAGATGTGATGTTTATCTACGATCAAAACTTAAATAATTTAAAGATATTTATTGCATATTTAAAAATTACCTCATTATACTGCAGTGTATCAAATTGGCTACGATAAAGTGATACACTCCTGTATTGGTAGCGTTGATAATCCACTACATCTGTAGGCCAGCGCATAGCAACTGGAAATACTCCAACATCACTGAGAATGCTAGTAACAGGCCTACCAATATAGAAGTGCTCGTAGGACCAGAACTATAAAACAAAAATATGACATTAGTACAAACAAATTTTGCGTATAAAATTACTCTAACTTTTTAAGGTCTTTCATTCATACCTGAATAAGTGAAATACATCCACAGCGGAGGGAAGACAGCGGCCCGCCAACTGAGTTGACGAGCGGTCTCTCGTGGACTGCGCCCCGCCAACTGAGTTGGCGAGCAGCCTCTCGAGGATTGCGCCCGCAAACTGAGTTGGCGAGTCCTCCTCCTCTCTGAAATTTCTCCCAATTTTTTACTTTTTTTATAAATTTATATAAATATATTACTTTATATGAAAAAACCGTATTTTTTATTGCCAACCATTAAAGTGTCCCCACAATCACATAATAATACTAATACATTTTTTCCCTTTTATTTTTTTTTTCCTATTTTAATTTTGACTTAATACACAACTAATTTCTCCATACGCGGTTCCTATAAGAATCTCCCATACAACAATTCCTCCACCAATAAACATCACATTTTTACCCCCCTTTCCGAGAGAGAAATTTCCCCAAATTCCTCGTCAGGGATCGAAAGATTGTATTTTCATTTGGGGTTCTGTTAATTGGGCATTTGAAGAGATATATCAGTCGGAAAGTTGACAGCTTTGTGCAAGAAAAAAGAGGAGGTACGAATTTCTTTGGGTTATTGAACAATTTGGTGTAAATCAAGTGCAAGTTGATTATTTTTGGGTTTCTGGGGGGTGGGTTCTATGATAAATTGAGGTCGGTGGTTTTGGTACGTGGATGTGGTATTCGTATGGGTTTGATTTTGAACAATTTGGTGGAATTTGATTGCATATTGTCCTCTTTTTCTAGGGATTCTATTGGTGGATTGTATGAGAACTTTAGGTAGTTTTGATATGTGGGTTTGGAATCATTATGGGTTTGATTCTTAACAATTTGTTGGAATTTAAGTGCATATTTAACTTCTTCTAGAAATGTTTTTTTTTTTAATTTTTTTAAGAATTTCATAAACTAATGTGTTTTTTTAATTTATTTGTGGTATTAGCTGTGAGAATCTCGCGATTAGTTTGGTATTTTGCTCTGCTGCTTGTAATAATATAGGCAAGTTTAAGTTAACAATTAATTTTTATAGGATTTCCATATCAGGCTTGTTCACATGTGTTTTCTTTCTTCTTTTGGTTCTTTTTTGGATATAAAGGGATAAATCTGTGGTTCTGAAGGATCTGGTGAGTGAGTTTGGAGTTTGGTAATTTTGAGATCTTGCTTATAATAATATTGGCAAGTTTCACTCAAATATTTTGTCCAATTGAATTTTATTGGGTTTGCATATTAGTCTTTTCCACATGTTCTTTTGATTTGTTTTCTTGGGTATAAAGGGATAATCTGTTGTGCTTTGGTATTGATTTGCCGTAAAAGTTGCGATTTTTCTTTACTTTTTCACTTTTTTTTCTCTCTCTCTCTCTTTATTTGATACCTTCTGTTTCAAAACCTCTTGGCTTGTATATTAAAAGCCATGAAATTTAGCTATTCTTATGTCTAATAGCACAAAATTTAATTTCTTGGAGCAAATAAACCTGAATATTAAACTGTCTAATATTTGCTTGTTCATCATTTATACCCATTTGTGATTCCAGGCTCTTCCAAATTGTGTGTGATGCTGGATAGAACTCTCTTTCAAGAAGCGTTATGGAAGATAGAAGATAGATGAGTGGGTGGAAAATCTACAAAAGACCTGGTCACCAAAAGACAATGAAGTGCTCATCTTCTGGTGAACAGTTGAAAGCTGAAGGAATGATTCAGTCGTTCGAGTCTTTGGCCATCAAAGACTGCTTGATTGGTACAAACACTCAGAATGGCGATGATGAACAAAAACTTGATACTGGTAACATTGAGGAAGCTGAATCTTCTTTACGTGAGGGTGGCTGCTTGAATTATGAGGTTGGTCTTTCTTTGATGCACTTTGTTGTTACTTCATTTGGTATAAATTTTAAGTGAAAGGTACGGATACCTAAGAATTTAGTGAATTGGCATCACCGTTGTTGTTTGGAGATAGGTAAACACATTCTTGTGTAGAGCCAACATTACTGATAGTAATCAATGATGATATTACAATAGCATGAAATGAAAAATATGGCTGAAAGTGGATTGGGAGAAGATAAGGATTTGGCTGAATGTTTTTTTTAAGTGTTGTATATTATTGGTTAGATGAAGATGTAATGTTCTTCAACTTCTCATTTTCAAAGGTTTTGAAACTCTGTAACTGAACCACAAAGGTCAAAAGTTACCTGAAATTTGTTAAATAGCTAAATTGCTAATTATTGTTAGCACTTTGGTTATAAATCTATGTTCTGAAATTCATTAAATATAGTTAGCTGGTATTAGGTAAGAGAGCCATTCAGTATATTTTGTTGACAGTGAAGTCTAGGATAAGGGGACTTCATCAAACTGGATAATGCTATTCAAGCTGAGTTTGACATCTAGCCTTTTATATTTCTCCACTTATCATGGGTTAATTTTAAAGACAGTTGATAATAGTCAAACTTGAAACATATGGTTTTCTATAGCAACTCTGTCACATGAGATTAGTCAAGGTTGAATTGGCCCTTGCTCTCAGCTATCAAGGGATTAGTAGTATGGCAACCCTAACTTTCCTCGTAGGGTTGGTAGTTGGACTGGAACAGGAAGTCCAAAACATAATGACTAAGTGGGTGTTGGGTTGTTGGTTCCACAGAATACTTCAGACTGATTATTTATAGTTTGACAACTTCCGCTTTTGTTGATATTTAACTTCTATAGCTGAGAAGTTGAGGATACATCAATTGATTCACTCTCCTTTCAGTCTCTTATGTAATTCTCATTTCGATATCTGCTCTCTCAGAGACAGATCATAGGCCTGAGAAAATTGGAGATCCTCGAAAGTATCTGAGAAATCCCCAGGACCTGCACTTATAATGTCTTCCAGCTCTACCCACAGGTAGTTGTTTCAGCGGCTGGATTAGTTTTCTTGGCATTATTTTGAATAAATGATGGATGCAAACTACATCACAATTATCTTATTGTGAACATCTTAAGAACTTGTTTGAGTGTAATGTTTCTCTTGTTGGCATTGTAATATAAAAATATCAAGGTTAACTGCATATCAATTGTATTACCTCTATGATTATTGTTCTTTTTTTTTCCTATCAATAAATGTTGTGTTCTCTAAGGACATCTTTGGCAAATGGAAACTTTTGGAAACTAAGAATCTTAGTTTCTATTGGTTTCTTGAAAGTACAAGAAACCTAAAGAAACTAAGTTTACAACTTAAAATGTTGTTTGTCTGGGAGAAACTATGATTGAAACCAGTAGTTAATGACATATTAGTAAAATAAGAATAATTAGCATGAGGGTTAAAAGTGGATGTTTAGTTTTAAAAAATAGTAGCAATAAAAAATTGAGCCATTATTGCTTCTTACTACTTTCCATGACTTTCCATCAATTTGGATGGAAGCTAGAATGAGAATTAGTTTCTATTTTAGTGGTTGGGTGCTACAAATTTCCTAGTTTAGTTTTCCAAATACCAAACAAGCTACAAAATAGAAACTAGTTATACTTTCCACCACTTTCCTACTTCCCTTCTTCTCATTTGCCAAACAGGCCCTAATAGAATGTGCAGTGAGATATATAGTCTACTGATGAAGCGATTATGCATAAAATGCTGCATGAACCAGTGAAGTTGGATAGTGAATCACCAAAGATAAGATTCCTATAAGTGTCTAACTTGCTGTACAGATCAAAAAGTGCTGCTACTGTACCTTGATTTGTGCTATAAACTGTCATATTTTTTTGTAATAGGAGATTCGTCATATATGTGTAAATTTATGTGGCGTGCATTTTAACATCTATTACACTTTTTAGTTCTACTACGTGCAATAATCTTTATAATGGAGGTGGTGGAACTGTACCTTTTGCAGGAAGCACGGGCATTGCTTGGAAGGTTGGAATACCAGAGAGGAAATGTGGAGGCTGCACTTCGTGTATTTGATGGAATTGACATCACTGCAATTGCTTCTAAGATAAAGATCACTATATCTAAAAAAGCAGGACGTCAGAAGTTACGCACACGCTGGGATTCACCACCCATGTCAATTCATGCTGTTAGTTTACTTATTGAAGCAATGTTTCTTAAATCAAAAGCACTCCAAGACCTTGGGAGGTTTAAAGGTATACGTTTGTCTCTCTAATGACTAGTTTATTGTAACATATATGTTTTACTGATTTTCCCTCTTGGCTTAGTTTCTTTTCATTAAGTTAGAATAACTATTATATACATTTAATAGTTAATAGTTTTTTTTGTTGTTGATTACTTTTGAAATCAGTGCAGAGTTTTACAGTTTTGTTCTCTATAGGAATTATTTATGCTTAATTGATATCTTATAAGTTCGACCGTGAACACCAGCAACGATGCATGGTAGGTATGTCCATCATAGTAAAAAGAAATTATATTTTGAAGTTAAAGTAGATTTTCATATATGTAAGTTTCTTAACCCCATATTGTAATGTAGGGAACAACCTCGAAATATCAAATCCCATATGCGCGGATATATAAAGGCAAAGGAGAAAGGGGAATATCCTAGCCAGAAGAAATATTAAAGTACTAACTACCTTAATGTCAAAACAAGGATTTAGGTATGCTTGACTTATTACAATCAAAGCTATTCAAACTCGATATCGTGTGCTCGATCTGTGACTTGGCCCATCCACAAGAAGAGATACTTGGAGTATATCACGAAGGGATACTTGGAGTATATCACGATCTTTACTCTCTTGTTGTCGGGCTTTGCCTTCCCAAGTGCACAAATCAATGCCATGGGCTCATCTTCGGCCGATGTTTGAGTCCTCAGTGAGCGTGAAGGAGGTATGGATCATCGATCAAGTGTAAGGCCTCCAATCGACACAGTTACTTCACCACAAAATCAACATCCTTATCAATAGAATCATGGAAGGGGAGGTTGGTGCTCACAAGCATTGCGGTTTGACGAAGGTCTAAGATAAGGAGCAAATAACCCAAGCGCATAATTAATGATCAAGTGCCGAACACTACTTGAATCTATCCCTTAGCTTGTGCTGCCTTTGAAAACATTGAAGATGGAGCTTGTGCTCTCTTTGAAAACATTGAAAATGGAGAATCGCTCTCCGGGTTAGATGCGAGAATACACTCAACGGAGTCCTTGCTAATCACCATTAGTAGGACTTGTGGTGACTCTTCAAAAGAGCCCGAAGGAAAGGGTCATAGGTGGCCGGATCGCGGAGAGTAATGTCATGTATAAGGGGCACTATCTCAACGGTGTGCGAGGCTTGGGATAATACGAAAGATAGTGTCACTAAGATGATATCCTTGCAATTGGAAGATCGGGACTCCTCGAAAACGGTTGAAGGAGACTCAACACTACGTGTTGGGTTCACCAAAGGTTCTTCCTTGCTAGCCTCCAACTAGGTCTCGGTCGCGCCTTCCACAACTAGAGTTGGCATTCCCTTCACTTAGGAGCTTCGGGCATGTTCAACTCTATCAACGACAAGGTGGAGACATCTATTAGTGCTTCATGATTGTGCTTGCACTCTAAGTAGATAGGAGTTGGGTGCTCCTATTGCTCCTCAACCTTTCCTGGTTCATCTTCTTGGGTGTACCTTCGGGATCGAACGATATGAACCTTCTCATAACCATACGACAAAAATTGGGCTTGAATCATTCACCTCATCTTCTTCCATGTATCGACATGCATCTTTCCTTGAGTTGTACATGATATTTGCTCTTATTCCCACCATGACAATACTTTTCCCTTGAGTCATTATTTAACCAAATTAACTTGATTCCACAGTGGGATCTACATATGTTCGAAGAACTGCTCACCTCTAAGATCCAATTGAAGATTTCATTGGCTTGTAATGTCCATCTTTTTTGTAAGCACTTGACGTGAACCAATGACGCAAATCCTCGCCAAGAATTGGAGGGGAGTAGTTGTGACAGTGGTGGAAAAGTCGGGTAGCCAAAGAGTTCTTGTTTCTACTGTTTAGTGACAATTGTCGTTTTCGTGTCGACAATGGCACAGTGGCGATGACATGGTGGTGAAGGTTTTTGTGTTGCTCGAGCCATTCTGCTATAGAGGATTAAGGTTCCTGTTAAGCGATGTTGGACGAGAGGGTACAATAGGAATGTCAGTAGCAGTCGAAAGAGGGGGGGGGGGGGGGTCTATGCTGCTACGGGAGTATGTGGGAAGGAAAGGGAGGGGTTGGAAGTTAACAGGTTTGAGAAAATTTGGAAATGCGTTGAAACTTTAAGTTAAATGGGTGGGAAATAAAAGAAAAGTTTAACGACTTAAAGTCAAGTGTATATAGGGTCGGGAAAAATCGGGTTTAGAACTTTAAGTTAAACGGATATGTTTAGAGTGATGGATTTAGTGGTTGGAATGAAGAATGAGGATTAGGTTCTAGGATTGGGGGCGGTGGCTGGCTGGAGATGGCGGTGGCGGGGTGGGTGATCAGGAAGGAGGTTGGGAGTAATCGGGGAGGCACTCGCGGAAGTGATCCGTAGATGGCGGTGGTAGTGGTAAATCTTGAAGAGTGGGGATGGTGAAGATTGTTAAAGAATAGATTGTTGATGGTGTTGCGTTCGAGGAATACTACTAGGGTGATCGGGGACGAGATCGCAGAGGCGATGATAGTGACGCTAGAGGATGTCCGCGAGGCATGAAGTTGGGAACTCAAGATGGTGGCGACGGACTGATTAGAGATGGGGTAGCGGGCGGGCTTGTGCGGTCGGTGACGAACGGGAATGGAGAAGGAGTTGGAGTAGATAGCCGGGATATTGTGATGGAGATAAGCGGAGTAGTCACGCGTATGAGGTATCAGCAAGATGTTGTGCTTCAAGATGTTGTGCTTCCTCTCATTTTTTTATGGAAGGCGACGACAATCCAAGTGCGGGAGATGGCTGGAACTTGATGTCAACGATGTGGAGATTGTTGACGGAAGGTCGGAGCCTGAGCCATGATACCACCTAATGTGGGAAACAACCTTGAAAGATGAATCCCACAAAGCGGAATGCAGGCGGAGATGGCGTGAGCCGGAGTTCGTTGAGGTTGGCTCATAGAAACGCCGCCAGATGGAGATAACTACGCTGTTCGAAGTCGACGCGTGGTTGTCCAGACGGTGCCCGATCCACGGGGACCTTGGAGTCTAGAACTCCATTAAAGGAATCTTTCATATATCACAGCTTAAGTTCCAAATGGTTACAACTAGGACCATATATAAAGCCAAAGGGAATATCCTAGCTAGAAGAAATATTCAAAACCCTAACTACCCTAATGCGAAAACGAGGATTTAGGCATGCTTGACTTATTACAATCAAAGCTAATCAAACTCGATATTGGGTGCTCAACGTGTGCTTCTCGGGTGTTTTTCCCAATAACTAGTGGTTTTCCACATCATATTGGGTGCTTGGTCACTATGTTATTCATGTCGTTTTGAAAACTATCCACATCCATCAATAGTGTCAGCTTTCAAACCAAGCGAGAAGGCAAATCTGATTATTCTATCTTTACGAGAATCTAAATATTTTGTGACTTGTTCATGCTATGGGAAGCTGTGGAGGAGACTTAATTCATAATTCAAGTTGCCAGTGGAACATTTTTATTTAGTGCAGGTGGTTTTAGAATGGGACCTAAAACGTTTTGACCTTAAAAAGAATGTGAGCTAAAGGAACTCTTTTAACCCAATATTTCTTTACTGCTAGAAAGATCTGTATGCACAGCAGACAATGTTATCTCTTGATGAAGTCAGAATTTCAACTTGACTCCTATTCAACTGTATATATTGTTCTTAGAAGACACATCTATATCATGCCACTCTCAAGTAAAGTTCAGGCATAACAATGCATTTTTTATGCTCTCTGCATGTTGCAATGTTAAGTCACTATTCTTAGTGCCTAAAGTTTCTTATGTGCACACTTCCTATTGAAACTATACATGCCACCATGATCCATTGTTACACGCAGTACTGATCATGAGGTCTTCCAATTGCTGAATAATGATACAATATGAAAATGAAATAGAACTGAAAAAAACTCATGGCTAGACCAAAATTCTCCTGTGTATGATGGCCCCATATACGAAAATGAACTTTTACAGTTAAAAGTTCATAACTGAAGCAGTGGATTCTTATACATCTGTTTCTATGTAACATGTTGTCCTATTCTTTCATGTGTGGTGACCTTTATTTACCATGAACTACTTTTAGATTTCAATTTACTTTTTTGTACAAATGCAACTAAATTTCATGGGATTCTAACCTTTCCTTTCTTGGAAATACTTTATTTTAAAGTTACATGCATCGTAAGATATTCATAGTTTTTGCGTAGGTGAAGTTCATCATTTATCAATGTAGCATGTTCTCAAGCTTAACAAATTGATGATATTAATTGTAATCTGTTGCTAATCTGGCACCATCTGTAACAAATTGCTAATCTTATATTTAATGGAACTTGCAGAAGCTGCTCAATCGTGCAACACAATTCTCGACACTGTAGAGTCTGCAATACCTGAAGGTTTGCCAGCAAACTTTGGTACTGAATGCAAATTGCAGGAGACATTGTGCAAGGCTGTCGAGTTGCTTCCGGAGCTGTGGAAATTAGCTGGCTTTTCCCATGAAGCCATGTCATCATACCGGCGGGCTCTTCTTAGTCACTGGAACCTTGATGCTGAAACTACTGCAAAGATACAAAAAGAGTTTGCTATTTTTCTTCTTTACAGTGGTTGTGAGGCAAGTCCTCCAAACCTCCGTTCTCAAATGGACGGTTCCTTTGTGCCTAGAAACAATATAGAAGAGGCTATCCTTCTTCTTATGATACTCTTGAGAAAGTTTACTCTCAAGAGGATAGAGTGGGACCCATCTATCCTTGACCACCTCACATTTGCATTGACTGTTTCTGGGCAACTACAAGCTCTAGCCAATCAGGTTGAGGAGTTGCTTCCTGGTGTCATGGACAGAAAAGAACGATTTTATAGTCTGGCATTGTGTTACTTAGGGGATGGTGATGACTTGACGGCTTTGAACCTTCTGAAAAAGATCTTGAGTGCCAGAGAGGATCCTAATTGTGTTAAAGCTCTATTGCTAGCTGCAAATATATGTGGAGGGAAGAGTGATTATGCAGAAGAAGGTGTATCATTCTCACGCAGGGCGCTTGCTGCTTTGCATGATGAGTGTGATCAAATGGAAACTGTTGCCAATTGGTTAGTTGGCAAGTCTCTTTCAACTCAGGCAAAGTTTTCGGCCTCTGATTCAGAGAGAGTTTCAAGGCAGAATGAGGCACTTGAAGCATTTGAAAAGGCAAATAATATGATGCAAGGAAAAGACAATAGAATTGTATATAGTCTCAGCCTAGAAAATGCTGAGCAGCGGAAGTTGGATGCAGCACTTCAATATGCTAAACAACTGCTGAAATTGGAAGCTGGATCTGATGTTAAAGGATGGCTACTATTAGCTCGAATTTTGTCAGCTCAGAAAAGGTTTGTCGATGCTGAGGCTATAGTTAATGCTGCTCTAGATCAGACTGGGAAGTGGAGCCAGGGAGAATTATTGCGAACTAAAGCTAGAATTCAAATTGCACAAGGACGATTAAATAATGCAGTTGAGACATATACTCATCTTCTTGCTGTTACTCAATTGAGAACAAAAAGCTTAGGTGTTGGGATGAAGCCTTTAAAGGTTATATTACCAATATTTAGGTTTAGTTTTATCAGTGTACTTTTTTCCTTGAACAACATATTGCAAGCCATTACGTATACATTTTCATTCATTTACTGAAGTCTTATCTTTTATTGTATATTTTTCCATTTTTCTAGTGTAATACTCTTTTTAATCATAAAAACTTTTTTGTAGTCTGGCTTTGGAACTTTTGATACACTAACTAAAGTTGGTGCTGCCTGTTGACCATGAATATTTATGAGTTCTTACTTTTGATAACATTTGTACCAGGGAAGAAAACAGGATAGAAATTTGGAAATAGAAACATGGCATGATCTGGCAAACGTCTACATAAGCTTGTTACAGTGGAGGGATGCTGAGGTCTGTCTCTCAAGGTTGAAGCATATCAGTCCTTATTCTGCTATAGGATGGCATGCGACTGGTATCTCATCAATCATTATATTTATTTTACAGGAAATCTATACTTATGATTGAACCCCCCAGTTGTACAGAAATTTCCATGGTCTCATATGCAAGAAAATTATTTATGTGTCTACCTGTTATTTTTGCTTTATTCTTATTTACTGTTATGTGAATATCAGGACAACTGCAGGAAGCAAAGGGCCTCTACAAAGCAGCTCTTGTAGCGTATTCTAAAGCATTGGAAGTAGAGCCTACACATGGTCCAAGCTTGGTCTCCTCAGCAGTTGTTCTTAGACGGATTGGTGGTTGGCCATTGACTACAGTGAGAAGTTTTCTAACAGATGCACTGCGGATGGATAGAACCAACCATGTTGCATGGTTTAATCTTGGTCAACTTTACAAAGTAGAGGGTGTATCACCCCTTGAGGCCTCGGAATGTTTTCAGGCTGCTACTCTTCTGGAAGAGTCAGCACCAGTTGAACCTTTCAGATGTTCTATCTAGTGGAGAATGTTTAATCTGTAAGCTATTGTATACCTACAATAATTCACCCATTTTTCTTTAAATATAATTACATGCAGTTCAGTTGTAGCTTTCTGAATATTACTACATATCAGATATAACGATTTCTTTATCTATATTGTTTCTACCGAAAATTACTAGTCTGATTCAAGATTTTTTTTTTTCATCGTGATTTTATCATAGTAGACATTTCTCATTGTGGAAAAGGAAGTGCTTAAATAACGAAGGAAAAGATCTGTGACTTGAGAAGCAATGAAACATTTCCTTCTATTGTAAAGCAACTTAGATAATAACCTACACAAGATATGGTACATTTTAGTGTGTTCTAAAGATTGCTTGCCTACTTGACATAGGCAAGGCTCAACTCCTTGAAGATGTACCTTGGATTAAGCTTGAGTCCATTTTTTTGGATATTTTCACCTCTACATATATTGTGCTTCTAATGATTTATGTGCACGAAGTGAGACTCTAGTCTAGTCTTTTATCTATAACGACCTCAATTATCAACCCACGGTCTTTGAGAGAAAAACAAAACAAGAAGAAGATGGTTTCAAGTTATATTCTTCAAATTTTGTAGCATAAAAGGTTTGTGCTCCGCATAGTAGTTACTTGGAATGTGATAGTTGCCTGGATTGGCTGCTTTTAATTTTTAGGTACAATAACATTTTGTTAGTGTTAAAATTCCTGCCATTGTACCAAAACTCTGGAGCGTTGGTGAGGGTTCAGGGTTAATATTTATATTTTTAAGCACTTCCCCGCATGTTGAAGGTCAATTTCATGGGCCAGTAGTTGGATTCTTCAGTTGTATAATTTTTTTGAGTCTGTTACGTGTATATTATGGTCATGGTGAAGCTAGTGTGTTTTGGAGTCTGTTACGTGTTTGATATGTGTACCAGACATGCAACAATTCTGGAGTGTCTGGGTCTTAGGATTTTATTGTCTAATTTTAGGTTTGACCATCTCTATCATTTTGATGTTCCAAGTCTTGAGTGGGCTTTTATTGATCTGATTTAGATAAAAATAGCTGGAGAAGCATCAATAAAACATTATATATATATATATATATATATATATATATATATATATATATATATATATATATATATATATATATATATATAGTTCATTTTTTCTTTTCTGTTTTTACATACTATCTATTGACTATCTATGATTTATTAGTTAGGTAGTGGCGGAACCACATACGGGCTGGGGTGGGCTCCAGCCCACCCCTAATTTTTCTCTCCTTTTTCTTCATATTTTTGTTTTGTTTTTTCATGAGTCAGCCCACACCTCTATCCCACCCTAGTTCGAATTTCTGGTTCTACCCTTGGGTAACAATATATTTATTTGAAATATAGTTATATAGTTAGAATTTTAAGATATTTAAATCATACTATTTTATTTGAAATTTGTATGATTAAAAGTTTGAATTCTTTCTTAGCACAGTTGTAATGAATTTTGTTAAGTTGACAAATAGATATGAGCTGGTCTGGGTAAAGAAGCTTTAGATATTATTTGGGGGATACATGGGTCCATTCAAAGTTTATAGAACACACATTTAGGTATTTTTGTTGCGCTCTGGCACACATGTTCAAGGTGTCATTCATAGTGTTTGGACTCGGTTCGAATTGATAAACTGACTTCTTTTATCCCTATAAGGAACAATATATCTCTCGTCTCATCATATCTAGTGTGATACTCTTCTATTCATGGTGTGACACCTGTGTCCATAGAATTGAAATGAAAACAACATAGGAATTGATATACAGAATCCAGACAAGACTTGGAACACCGCATTGACATTGAAAATTATTATGACCCTCCGAGTCATAGACAATGTTGTAAAAGTCACTAGACACTAGTCAGGCGGGCACCGGGTGCCTATCCTGCCTAGTTTTAAGCGGTAAAAAAAAAAATCCTGCTGAAAATTGTCCATAAAATCCAAAAACCTCCATAGTCGGACGTCGGGCGGACGTCTAGACGGACATCGAGCAGGCACTGGACGCCTAGCGCGTAGGCGCTGCCTTGAACCGATTTTTAGAACACTGGTCGGAGAACTCACTAGTCTTTCGAGAAAGAGGTAAGAATATCTTATAATGCATGTATAGGCAATAGTGAGAAGAAAATTTTATATACTTCTGGAAGCTTTGTTTTTGTTGATGACAGATCTACTTTGTTTATGAAGTGCATCCATGTAGATAGGCATTATTGAGAGAATAAGAGTCACTCAAAGTGAACTTATAGATTTTTTGGGGGTAGAAGTCCTTGGATGCAAAATTTAACCACGAAAATAATCATTTTTGTTCGTTTGTATCCAAGGGTAAATGATCCTCCCTTAGATTTTTAACAAAGCAATGTAAGTCATTTATACTCTTGCCACGTAAGTCATGTTGTACAATATTTAATTGAATGAGTCTTTATAGGAGAATGAACGAAAGGTTATGAAAGAAAAGATGAGCGTGAGTAGCGTATGGTCTTGATAGTCTTGATACTGGCCAGGGATACTGAGGGGATGCCCTTGGGAACGTCTGAAAGTTTACTTGACTCTAGAAGTGATTTGCTTTGGAGAGGAGGCGAGTAAAGTGAGCGCTGCGAAATGAACAACAAGCGTTCATTGTGGACGCAATCAACCTCATATACTGGATAAATTAACAATAAGTAGTTAGTCACTTAAGGATTTATGGGTAGCAAGTCTATGCCCCAGAATTCTACCGCCTCTGCAAAATTCTTGGAAGAGCAACCTTAATCAACCGGTCGTAAGTCGTCAGTAATTCTCGCCTCTATCTGATATATAGTTCTTTTCTAACCATAACAAGGGCAGGACATTGACTATCTTTACATGAAAAACTTGATCTCTATTCTCAAATTTCCCTCCATTTAAAACCAAATTTGATTTATTTCTATAGTGTATTTGTGTTTGTGCTTTTGTGAAGACTACTTAGACAGGTATTGAAAAGTCTTTCCAAAATGTGATCCATAATATGTTGAGCTATATTGTGCTTTATCTAATCAACATACAACATTAATCTTCTTAGTCGATGACTATTTTTGGATTGGCCTTATTGTGGTCCATTTTTATTGCGCTTGTCCAATTGCCGCTTAAGATCAGGGGCGGATCCAGAAATATAAATTGGGGTGGCTAGACTAGATTAGGGTGGGCTAACTCCTACAAAAAAAATCATAAAAAAAGCTATATGAAAAAAAAATTTGGGATGGACTCCGGTCCACCTGAGTCATGCCCTGGATCCGCCCCTGCTTAAGATCTAAAAGGTTAAAACACTGTGGTGAGGTTTATTAGTATTGGTTTTTCTAAAGGTAGGAGGAAGTTTAGAAACCAGAAGTGGGAGTGGAGTGGGGGCGCACGACTACATAGAAGAGTCTAAAGTTTGAAGCGTGATAGGAGCGTGCGCTAATTTTTTTTTATGTTTATTAATTATTGTTATCAAAATGTGTGTATATATATATATATATATATATTTATTATAATTTATAAAGTTCAGTTCAAAGTTACAGAAAGATTATTCGCATGGTGATTTTTATGATGTCAAGGTAAAAAATTATTAGTTTCTTGTTACTTTGATGAACGTGTATTAAAAAAATTTCAACTTTCTTTCCAAATTTTTTGTCTTCTGGTCTTATTATGGGAAGCACTCATGTCACCGAAAAAATTGCTCCTGTCGCCTGGGAAACGAGCTCCCAAGTTGCTCCTAAGTAGAAAATTTTCATTCGCGGTTCTTACTGAAATTCGTTGGCCTCCTAGGAGATTCTGGCTTCTAAGGGAGGAAGTAGATTGAATACAACAAGTATAGAACAATGATTTAAAAGTTGGAAAGCAAGTTAGGCGGTGGCTACCTTGGTGGCCTCCAGGCACGAGATTTATGCCTCATATGTTTTTATTTAATTTGTAAAAGTATGAAAGTAGATAATTTTTTTAGCAAAGGTAAACTGTGTGTGATATAATGCTTACATGTCTCTATTTGGCCATCATCTAAAACCATTATATGGCCTTTCAACAGTAAGTCACATTAGAAAGAATGGAAGGTGTTTTCCTCTTCGGTACTCTAGTATTTGTTAGGAGATATAAGTGGTGAATTGGATTTTGTATACTTTACGAAACCTTAGACAATTTATCAAGTGTTTACAACTATTTTTGAAGCTATATGATGTGCTACTATGTTAAACTTAATAGAGCACATTCCTCATCTGAAAAGTGCATTATAAGGTGTTAGACATATGCTTCAGGCATCCCTTTTGGCTTAAGTGTATGCCTTTCTAGGCTCAATGCCTCAAGAATGTATACCTTGGCAGTTCTCTCTTCAGAAAATATTGCCTCATCTGGGCCATTTAGGACATCGTAACAAGAAAATGAGTGGTAATTTGAAGAAAAGGAGTCGTTAAGTTTTACGTGTTTTTGACAGTCAGAGCCATGGAGGGTGAAGATGGTGGGTTTTAGATCCGGGGGGTAGGTTGAGAGTAGCTAGTGACCCGGATGTTTAGGCTGTGACTGATGAGGAGAAATGTAAGTTTTGTTTGGATGATCAGGCAAAAGAATAGTGAGAGATGTACTTGCATGTGGTTGACCATTGGAGCTGTGAAAGGGGGTTGATGATGCGTTTGAGGTTCATCAGGTGGGTGATGTGGCCAAGTTCGGGATACTAGTATTAACTTAGGAATTAGTCTCCATATGTATTAGTTAGTGTACTCCCCATAAAAGCTGCATCTTTGTAATATTTATGCTAGTATGTATATTATGAGGCAGCATATATTTCAAACCAATTAATTTGTACTGTAATATTAATAGCTATATAAATTTCTTTAACTTAACATTTCTGTTAAATATGCATTAATCATAGCTTATTAGTTATTACCTAGTTATATCAATGTAAGTAGATTTTCCCCGTGTACGTGGTGGAATAAGGAAGAGCTTAGTCCGCAGTCTGATTGATGCGGATGCAGTTCCCTGGCTGCCACTGCAGCTTTATATTTCTTCTAATCTAATAAGCAGGTTGTTCTGCAGGGATGAGATTTTTTAGGCTCTTGTATGGCAGCATTTTTGTCGAACCCTTATATTATATTAGCAGTGTCATATTCTTTTACTCAATACAATATCCACTTATGTTATTTGCTTGTTTACTTGGCACATCCATTTCAAATAAATTTTGAAATACCTAACTGCATTATTCTGCCACTTCTCCTTGTATTACTGTAAAAGTGCCAAGTTCTTTCATCCCCTCTTGGCAATTTCCAATTTCTTCTATTGTCCACATTGAAGTTGAAGAAAATATTTTCTTAACCTCCCTCAGCCATGGTTGCTCCAAATGGAGATTCACATAGAAACTGCACAAGTTTCATGGAATCTTTATCTTGTGAGGAATGTTACTTTAACCTATCTAGAAGTAAAAAGTTGGTAGGCTGGAGAACTTCAGTAGCAGATCGATCATCATAAACAGTGATTTCTTGCTTGCTTTATCCTGAAGCTTCTTAAAGCCGTGATATATCAGTAGTTCCTTCTTGCAAGGAAAATAACATGCACGGTGGACAAGATGAATGGAATGATGCAAGGTGATAGCTCTTATTTCCTTGGTTGAACACATAAGTTCCCTGCTCGGTTTACTTGCAGAGTTCAAACAGTAAACTTTTATTGCACCTAAAATATATTTGATTATTTACTGTTCAGTTTATGAGATGTTGGTTAATAAAGGAGTGGCAGAATGAATCTATTAAATTTGATGGTCTATGCAGACGGTACTGACTTGAGGTGTGTAACCTTTGTACTTGTAGTTGGTGTTGCCTAAGTCAACTATTGTATTCTAACGTACATGTTTATCTACTTGCAGAGTCAGAGATGAGAATCCAAGAAATGGGATATCAAATTTCCTGCATTTCTTTGGTGAGATATTTTTAGTTCCTACATACCAAGCTTACTGTTAGCTCTTAATGTGGAGCCTTATTTGTTCCCTGGGTATTGCAAATTATCGTGTTAACTATTTGAATCATTTTGTTCTATTCACCTCTATAAAGGGCCATGTCCTGTAAAATTAACAAAAATCACATCCTTCTTTACTGCTTTAATTCAAGTTCGGAGGCCTACCCCTATTTCTAGCAGCTCCTTTAATTATTATTTTATTGCTTCCCTTTTAAAACCATATCTTATTATTGTTCATGATAATTTGTATTCCTTAAAACATTTGGAAATATGTTTTTAACATTTCTAAGTTTCTAGCCCATTCATCAAATAGCCTATTCTACTCGAAAAGTCATTCATTTTGCAATGACTTGAATGTGAAACGTCATCTTTAATCAATATAGATTGTTCATTTCACTGCCAGCTATGCTCATATTTGCCTCCTGCATCGGATATCTCTATTCATCCGACGTCTTTAGTCCTTAGAACTTTCTTGAATAATTCAGTATACACACACACACACACATTGATAGTTGAGCTTGAACTCTTTTACCTCTAAATCATGTTTCCTAGTTTGTTACATCTTCCCAATAAAAACCTAGAAATATATTGAAGTTTTTCCATCAATAGAGCTATGTACTTTTCTAAGTAGCGTGTTTCTATAAATTATTCTTGGTGATGCTATGGGCTTGGTGGTTGATGATTTCCTCTTTTCCATCAAACTCTGAAGACAATTCTACTCTCTCAGGGTCAAGTTTAATTCTGAACTCCTTTATAAGCTTTAAGGCTTCTTTTTGTCTGGGTCATATTACTACATATTTCATATATTAAATCAGGATTGACCTTCTCAATCCGAATCGAGCACCGAGAACAAAAGACACACCTAACCTTGAAGAACCAGTCTACCTTTACCTTTGCTTTTCTTGGCCATGTTGCTGCATAATTGATTCATCACTCCTTAAAATATTCATGACCATCTATAATACCGAAGGATTCTAATCATGGGATGCCTTTGTTTTCAGCTTTATGTCTTCGAAGATTTTCCTAAGCTCTCATTTGGTTCTCTTACTCAACACTACATAATTCTAAATGCTGAAAACACGGAAGACCATAACTTGTATCATGTCAAAAGGCCATGCCTTTTAAGTGCAAGTTGACTTTCTTATCAAGTGGACATTTGATGATGAGAACTAAACATAAACTCTATGTTCACTTTCTTTAACTTGTCTCATCTCATATTTTGGTGACAAATGGTTTTATAGTAGCCAAGATAACAACACTTCTTGTAATGTGTAGTAAAATTGATGGTTGCTCCTAGTTGCATCAACTGTCCAGGTCATCTCTATTACCATCATCATAACCCTCTCCCGTTAAAATTGGGTTCTTACATCACCGGAAGACAGGAAACCTCAATAGATCAATCTCCACAGTTCTAACTGGTTGTGCATCTGATGTTAAACCATTTTGTTGGTGTCATATTCCTAGTATATGAATCTACTAGCGGGGGCAAGGCGAGGTATGTTAGTTCTCTTCCAAGTTTTTTTCCACTTATTTGTGCTTTAAGAAGTAAAAGTCTGAAAAAGAAAAATCCAAAACTTGTAAAGTAGGGGCAGAAAGTACCAAGACTTTAACGGCCTAAGTTTTGAATGGGGACATACAACAACAACAAAGCTGTCCCAAATGTTTAGTGTCGGTGCATGAATCCTTATCTTCAATTAAGATGTATTAAGAACCTATTTCATCTTTCTTAGAGATAGTGTGTGCTTGAGTCAGTGTGGGGGTCTCTTTAGTCTATGTTTACTCAAATTGGATATACTTTAGGAGGAAGGTTCCCCTTATCTCATTATTTCCAATGTAGTCTCATTTTCTAAAACATTAACAAAAGCATTGTCTTTCTTCTCACAAGCCCAATCCAAGTTCTCTTAGTTTTGTCATTCAGTATAATTTGCTTTAGGCCCTAGCTACATTTTATTCAAACTGTATTGGATAATTTGTTGTGCATTGGTACCAAACACTTTACAATTGTCATTTAAAGAATGTGAGGTTTTAGAGGGGTTATATTCTTTAAACTACTTCATCAGTTTCACTTATAGAAAATTTCCAAAGCTACCAGCATGTTTTTAACAAAATTTTATGTCTTGCACAAATCGAGATTCTGAATAATTTTAGCTCATTCAAAACTGTGGCATTTGTGATGGTTGCTCCCCCCCCAAAAAAAAATCATTGTCACCCTTCAATGACAGGAGTAGATGATGTTCTGGTGGATGAAGGCATGGATGATATATGTTTATCAACGGTGGTGGATGATACTTTAGGGGGCTGGCCTATCCATGGTGAGTACTTGGCTTCGCCTTCCATGTTTTACATATTAAAAAACGATGAAACTCTTATATAAGCCCCATTCCATCCTCAGGTATACTGTGTTAAAAAAGGCATTAGTTCATTTCGATTGGACCAAAAGGGCATTGTTGCAGTTAAAATGGGTTTCATAGTGCCGGATTAGCTGATTTCCATTTTTTGATGTTTCCATTGTCCCTCTTTTGGTTACATATTTGTTCCCACTTTGGATATAAGCAGCCAAACCCAGTCTCCAAACCTAACCTACTTTTGTAAGTCTGAAATTTTTTCATACAAAGGAATAAGATACCACTGGAGTCGGCAGTCCCCTAGGAGAGAGGGTAAGACACTAACTCCATTGTTGTCCTATCCTCCTAGAAAGGAAGCAGGACACCATTTGAGTTGGTGTCCCTTGGAGAGGGGTTGGGATGCCAACTCCATTGGCGCCTTCTCTATATATACTAGTATATATGTACGTATTTCATAATACTTGGAAAGAGCAAACATCATCTCCTTAATTTTCTTTTCTTTTATAGGTATTTACCTAACTATCCATGTTAAATTTAATGAACAATTTAAATTAGTAAACATTAGATAAGGGTATTTTTGGAACAAAATTTTTCATGGTGAAGCCTTAACTTTTCTTTTCTTTTCTTTTCTTTTCTTATTATATAGTAGTATAGATAATATATATTAACATATACAAATTGGTATTATCTAAATTTATTCGATTTAAAATTTTCAATAAATAATTTTGATTTCTGATCATCCATAGTACATTTTTTTTGTGATATCACTAACAAATAACACATTATTATCTATACGAAAAATTTATTTAAGTTAAAAATAAATTAAATAAATAATTGTATATATACAATATTAGATAGATATTATATAGATAACAAATAGATAATTTGGTTGATAACAAATAACTATTTTTATTTGTGTATGGATAATAACTAATATCACATAAATTTGCAGTATGGATGATACCAAATTAAAAATATTTATTACAATTTTTAAATCCAATTTTTTTAAATAATATCCTAAAATTCAAAATTTTAATTTTTTTAATTTGAATTTTTAATTGTGATATCCAAATAGTTTTGTGTATAGATAACATTTAAATTTTGTGCATATCCTGAGATTGAAGTGTGTATAGATAATATCCAAATAATTTTAAAAAATAAAATTTTATGCATTCAATTCCAAAAAATTTGAATAATATCCAAATAATTGTGATATCCTTCCACTTTCAACATATCAGTTTTTTTTTTTTTTAATTTTAAAAAATATGTATCCACGGTGGGCGTCCCACAGCCTACATTTCTCCAACCAACTGCAATGGGGGCGTCCCAAATTCTCGATTACTATAAGGATGTTTATTATTTAAACAGTATCTTTATTTAGTAACTAAATAAAATTACCATAACAAAAACTATTGCCATATAAATTGTTATGCATTAGGATTCGGATTTAATATGGAAAATTACATTATAATTTGATTCCTACACGGATACAAAGAGATTCTCTTTTAGAGTTATATATAAGTAGAGGGGAGCTATTGGGGTTTATTATTAGTACTTTTGTTGGAGATTTATTTAATTTGCAGCAATGGCTAGTTTGGTTGAGGTGTGGAACAACAATGTTGGTGAAGAGTTGGACAGAATCTCCAGGCTCGCCGCGTCTCCTGACCGCAACTACATCTGCATCGACACCGAGTTCCCCGGCTTCCTTCGCGACACTCCCGTCTATGCAACGGAAGCCCAGCGGTACGAGGACATGAAGTACAACGTGGACAGGACGAAGATCATACAGCTCGGATTAACCCTTTTATGTGATGACAAAGACGGCGACAGCGAGTATTCTTGGCAGATAAATTTCAGAGGGTTCAACCCTGCGGTCGACAACCACAAGACGAGTTCCGTCGAGCTGCTGAAGAGGAGCGGTATCGACTTCGAGAGGAACAGGCGTGAGGGAGTGGACCCGGCAGGGGAGGCTTGGTTCTCGAGGCTGCTGTGGAGGAAGCTGATCTTTCCGAGGAGGAACCGGACAAGGTGGATAACCTTCCACGGTCTCTATGATTTGGGCTACATTGTGAAGCTGTTGGTCGGAGGGATGCCGCTGCCGAACACGTTGACCGAGTTTGTGTGCGTCGTTAGGAGGCTATTCGGGAGGGGAGTGTACGATGTGAAGTGCATTGCCGGCAGGACGGCGGCGGCATCCCCCTGCGAGGTTAGCCCGAGGCTGGGGCTGGTTGCGATGGCGAAGGTGCTCGCGATCGAGTGGAAGGGGAGGAGCCACCAAGCCGGGCATGACAGCTGCCTGATAGGCTCGGTGTTCCGGAGGTTGAAGAGGAGGTTTTGCGTCGACGAGGACGAGCTGGAAGGGATCCTATACGGATTGGAGCGAAGCACCTCTCAAATACTACTACACTACTACTAGACTATATACAGAAGAAGGAAAAATGTACGGTTCGAATTTTTTTCTTGAAAACTTAGTTTCTAATTCGGTGAAAATGACATAAAAAAAAAGTTTATTGTTTTGGGACCTCATCCAATTAAGATAATGAGTTTAGTTTCCTTGAATAGTTTTGTATGATCTGATTATTGCTTACTAAACCTGCAAACGCCAACATTTTATTTTGTTTTGTAATGGATTGTGATTCTTTTGTATGTCATGAGACACGAGATAATATTCAAGAAAGATCATATATTTTCAAATATATTGTCTAGAACTAGATAATCAATCTCGCATTGTGTTTTTTTTCCATGCATTTTAGAAATAAAAAGGGCATACATTGCATAATATGCGGCAATCCAAGTTTGTGAAATTGGATTGTGTAAACATATGCAACTACCTTCCCAAAGACAATATTCTTTTTATCCAAGATTTCTTCCATTAGTGCTTTCCTTTTCAACTCGAAAACTCCAGCTATCAGAAGCATTTTGATGTGGCAACGATACATGGGTAATTTTTGGTCATTTTGGATTTGCCGTCGCCGTGACAAAGACATTTGGATGTTTGTTGTAGCATGTAATAGCCATTGAATCTTGAAATATTTCAAACATATGTCTAGGGCTACCGATATACGATTCAACCGATTTGTGTTCGGTTCGCGTTCGGCTCGGTCCAAGCTCGGATCAAAACTAGTTTGTGGGATAGACGGTGCCGAGTTCAATCGATTTTTTTTTTTTTTTTTTTCTGTTTGAAGGAGTATTCGAACTGTGTTCGACCATAGATTGTTCGGCTTGGTCTTGTTCGCGAACATGCTCGAGATCGGCTTGGTCTTGTTCGCGAACATGCTCGAGATCGGCTCGGTTTTTCGTATTACGGCTTTTCCTAATATATGTATGCTGCATTCTTAATGTATCACTCCTCTTTATTCTCTCAAGTCTTAATAATTGTGTCAAGGCGATGCTCTGTTGCACTAGAGTCTGATGGTAAATTTAGGCTGATGATAAAGGCACTACAAAATACACTCAGGTTGGCCCAATTTTTTTTCTCTAAAATTTTACTTGAGGCTAGTCCAAAAATTATTTAGGACTGTCAAAATTTTGACAGTTCTTTCAATATGTTGGACTGTCAAAATTTTGACAGTTCATTGAATTGCATACAGTATTTAGGACTGTCAAAATTTTGACAGTCCAAACTATTGGAAGGACTGTCAAAATTTTGACAGTCCTAAATATATTTTTGGACTAGCCCTGAGTAAAATTTTAAGTGAAAAATTTAGAGAAAAAAAAAATTTGGAACAACCCGAGTCATCTTTGTAGTGCCTTTATCAAGAACATAAATTTATGATGTAAAGAGATAAATAATTCAACGAAAAAGTCTTTAAGACTTTAGAGCAACAATGTTATATGGTTTATACAACAAGTTTAACGGGGTTTGGCTTCGTCTTGGCTCGACCTCAGTTCGTGTTCGTGTTCGCCCGAGCTAAATCGAGTCGAGCTCGATCCTTTCGAGTCTCTGATCGAACTGAATACAAACACCATTTTTTTGCTCGACCTTGAACTCGATTCAAATCAAACTCGTTCGATAGTCCAGTCGAACCAAGTTCGAAATTGTTATCATCAAATAAAAAGGGAGGACAAAATGTAATGGCAAATAAGCCAGATGACATTCACTTAGACTGTGTTTGTTTAAGCTTTTTTTTTTCCTATGAAAATATTTCCATCACAAATTTTTCATCATTATTTGATATCTTATATTTTCTGTAGAATTATTTTTCAAAAAACTATCTTTTTTTATATTTTTCTTGAAAATAATGGAGAATAAAACTCTCTTAACTCATAGCAAAATAACTATTTTTCATGAAAAATAACTATTTCTTTGTTTTTTGCTATTGTCAACAAAATGTGATGAAAGTTGAAAGACCAAAAAAAGAAGGGTTATTCCACTAACCATGGTCTTTTGTTGTTGTCTTTATCAAATGCTCTTCTATCAATTTGAGTTTATTAACTGAACTCAACTGACTCTTGTGGTTAGTGAAAAGAGGTATACTTTTTCTAGCTAGTCGGACGATCTTGAAATCAAATCGCAGAAGAGATGTGTGACAGTGGATTCAAATAACATGTAATACAGTGTGCACAAAGTTTCGTGCATATCAGTGGACATCTAAAAAAATTGAGTTTATTAGGTTTTTTTTTTTCCTTCCAAACCAACCAGATTTGCAAGATTGTCCGGTCCATAACAGACCACACTAGCATAAACAATAATGCTAAGTTTACTACCAAATGCTTACAACCATCTCATCCCCTGCTATGTGGGCCACCTCCGATCCCACATCTCCCACAATGAATGACCACCACGTAGCATTCTGATCACCCGGACAGCCACCGGGTCCCATCTCTCTCCCCTCCTCCAATGGACGACTGTCACGTGAGCCCCACGTGGCGGTTGTAAGAGGATTGTAGGCATTTGGCTGCAGTCATAGCATAGCCCTAGCATAAAATGGCTCTTGATAAAGACACTACAAAATTGACTCTGGGCAGTCTAAATTTTCACCATTGATAATTACAAGTTTGTCACTACAAAAAATTACTCTGCCCACTTTCAATTGATTTTTTTTTATAATCAGGACTGTCAAAATTTTGACAGTCCTACCAATTGGAAGGACTGTCAAAATTTTGGCAGCCCTAACAATTGGTAGGACTGTCAAAATTTTGGTAGTCCTAAAAATATATGTTGATTTTTTAGGACTTTCAAAATTTTGACAATTCTTCCAATTGGTAGGACTGTCAAAATTTTGACTGTCCGGAAGAGAGGGCTACGCGAGGTGACACGATGACTGGGTTGCGTGGAGGCCGGAAGGAGGGACGAAGGAGAGGAGCGGGAGGGGGAGGATGAGGAGGCAGCGGGAGGCGGGGGAGGAGGCGGAGGCGCGCGCGGTGGAGGACGGGACCATTGTTGCGCGCGGGGGCAACGGTGGAGAACGGGATCGCTGCTGTGCGCGGGGGGGATGGTGAACGGTGGGGGCGACGACGAGCGGTGGAGGACGGGACCACTGCTGCGCACGGGGACGACAACTAGCGGTAGGGGTGGCGGCGAGCTGTGGAGGAGCGGGAGAGGGAGCAGGAGGAGGGAGGTGAAGAGGGTGGGCAGCCCTAGTAAATTTTGGACTAGTATGAATAATTTTTTTTTATAACTGGACTAACATCAATACTGGACTAGTCTTGAGTCTACTTTATAGCATCTTTATCACAAGCCCATAAAAGCTGCTTCGTGGGCCCCTCTAGCTCTCAATGGTTCTTTCTCTCCTCCTCTCCGCTTCTCTCCCCACTCGAAACTGTAAATTTTCCTGCCACTACTGCTCCATATCCTCCCGCCCCAACCCCCACGCCGGCCGGAGAGGAGGAGGAAGAGGCGGAGGAAGGGGAGGCGGAGGCGGAGGCGGGAGGAAGATGAGAGCAGCGGTGGTGGGATTCTCAATGGAGGGCCGAGGGAGTTTGCCAGATGCACGGGCCGGTGAGCAATCTCCTCTTCCCTTTGCTTCCTTCTCCAGCTTAAAAATGTCATCTTTAATTTACTTCTTTTACACCACACCAGTAGGTAGTTATATTCGATCTGGAGATAGATTCTTCGTGTCCGACACTAGGTGATCTGATGGCACCAATTTCTGGTGTGTCCGTGCTCCCATATGCTGAATACCCCATTTTTTTTTTTTAGAGAAACGTGTGAAGTGTTATTTCAGAAGGTTACAAAGGTTGTACGTGAAAACCGAAACTTTGGTCTTATGCAATCAGATTATAAGTCCTTGCTTCCACCACAACTTCTACGAAAATTAAGATTACAAACCGACTGTTTGAAACAGAAATCTTGCAACCACAAGTTGCTGGAAATAGAGAATTAAAAACTTGTGCAATCGCATTTGCTACAAAGAGACAGAACAGAAAACAAAAACGAGATGAAGAAGAAAGAATCCCTCGCTGGGATGATGAAGATCATTATTGTTCAAAGCAAAATTTGACCATTTCCATCGATATGCTCCGAACCAACAAATTCGTAGAACATAACTTCTGGAACGCTCCTTATCATCTTTGCTGTGGATCTCGAGCAAGAAGAACTAGACGAACAGACGACACTTCGTGGATCTGCTGCAGTTGCTGCTAACTCTTCTCTCTTAGTTATATATTTTCTCTCTCCTAAAAATGAAGAGAATATATATATATATATATATATATATATATATATATATATATATAGGGGATGCACTCGCCAAAATCCTAACAACCGCCACTCACCTAATATGGAGAACCCCTTAGAAGCCAGAAACTCCTAGGAGGTCAACGAATCTCAGTAAGAACCTCGATTCGGCGGTTCTTACTTGGGAGCTCGTTTTTCCGATGATGGGAGCTCGTTTATTGGGCGACAGAAGCACGTTTTTCCGGCGACATGTGCGCTTCCTATAATATGATCATAATTTTTAAAGAGGAAATAAATTTTGGAAAGAAAGTTAATTTTTTTTAATATACGTTTATCAAAGTATCATGAAACTAAAGATTACTTATATTGACATCATAAAAAATAAACATTCGAATGATCTCTTTGTAACTTTATAAATTCTAATGTATATTAAGATATTTATAAGTTTTGATAACAATAATTAATAAATATAAAAAAATTATTAGCGCACGCCAGTGTTCTAAAAATCGGCCTAGACGGCCGTCGACCGCACCGGAAAGGTCCTAGGCAACCGGCCTAGGCGCTAGGCGGGCCGAGGCAACCTTGAAATTTGAATTTTTTTTTTAACTTACCTAGTCGGAGTTCGGCCGGCTGCGGTGGTGGTGGTGGCTGCGTTGCTGTAGCTGGTGGTGGTGATGTTGGTGGCGGCGACGACGCTGCTGATGGCGGTGGTAGTGGTGGCGGCGGCGGTGGCGGGAGTGGTGGAGGTGGAGGTGGTGGTGGGGGAGAGGCGAGGGGAGGGGAGGGGAGGGGAGGAGAGGGACATGGAGAGAGTGAGGGAGAGGGAGGAGAGGCGAGCGAGGGGGAGAGGAGAGGAGAGGAGAGGAGAGGAGAGCTCCAGGGAAGGAGAGGGAGGGGAAAGAGAGAGATTGGCTTTATAAGCAAAAAATAAATAAAAATAAATTACAAATGACTCGTAGTCTCGAACCCAAGACCACCCCTGCAACCAACCCATCTTAACTCCTCCTGCTGACTAATAGGTCAAGGAAGCGCACGCTCCCATCACGCTTCCAACTTTAGACTCTTCTAAGTAGTTGCGCTCTCTCGCCTCCGCTTCCGTCTCCGCTCCCGCTTCTGGGTTCTAAGGATAATTCCCACAGATAATAGATGGTTACTAACCATTATCTCTAAATCCCGAAAGATAAGAATTGGTTAAAATTTATTTAAACAGCTGTTACGTACTAGTTTCACGCCGACAGCTACTGTGCTGAAATTTGCGCAGCGCCACATCCTCTTTGCATGAAAATGCAACACCCGAACGGAAGCTCACGCAGAATCCCGCACTGCACCAACGCTGTGCCCATGCGGCACCCGCGAGAAAACTTTTGTGGGAACGAGCGTAGAACGACGCAATGATGAAAAGCGACATCTCGCGTCCGATTCATACGTACGAAGTGCAAAGTGCGCTATCAAAGCACCACTTTGCGCCCTTCAGGGCCTAGCTTGTAAGGGAAATCCTAAGATGACAAAAACATAAATGTTCTTTGGAAGTCTTGATCCTTGCCCTCTAAGAAAATACTCAACCACCTCAACCACATGGGCTACCACTCCCCATGTGCACAAGTCAACAACAAATCTTTAACTGGAATACACACTTGGGATTGCCACATGGACGTGGGACTATTTTCTAGAGCTCAACATCAAAAACCTCAACAATCCCCCACATATTTCAATATATGGGCTGAGCATTCTCTACAATGACTGTACATCATGCATTAGGATATATGTCATTTACGACTTGAATCTTCCCGCATGGGTCAAACAACAGTACGATATATAATGTGCTATGTCTTGAATTCAGTATAATAACTGCTATTCTTTCCAATCACACAATAACATCAATTGTGTTTCTGGTCGCACATTTAAGGTCTTGTGTTAACATGGTATCTGTGTACGTATCTTGGGTGTCTACAAACTTACTCTCAAGAAACAACATAAATCTCTGTTTATGTACATATGTGAGTTCTTTAGAGAGTTTAACTTTTTTCCAGCATGAGGTCTTTCGCCTCCTTGCGGTGCTACGTCGCTATGATATGACCCGAAGTCGAGGTCAAATCTCTTGGTGGTGTCATACTACTGTTGCATGAGGTCTCAACCTCTTTGTTGTGACGATCTTTTACTCTCTGTCTTTCAGCATTAGGCAATATGCATATATGCGGTGCTACGCTGTTGTGATATGATCGAAAGCCGATGTGCCACCTCATGTGGTGTCACGTCACTGCAACATAGAGTACTAGTTTTTTTGTAGTGCTGAGTTACCCGTGCTTTTTGTTAAGCATGCTGAACATTCCAAATGCTTCAGAACTCATTAAGACTTAAAGTCATTTTCTCACTGGACTTGCTCTATACAAAGAGCAAACAATAGACTACAGAGGTCCCGGGATGCAATACCACCGAAGTCTTTAAGGACTAACCTTTATATCCGATATTCTTCCAGTCAATGATCTTTTCTTGAACAAAAAGTAAGATGCCTAGTAGGTTTCTCTTTGAACTAATAGCATAATACTTTATGGTAGAATTTCAAAGACATAATATCAGAATTTCTTCAAGCCCATTTTTGTTGTGTTCTCGACAAGCTGACGCTTGAGGCCTTTGGTGAACGGATCCGTCGGATTTTTCTGACTCCAACATCAACCACTGTAATGATGCCATTCTTGATGTGCTCATTCAATGTTGTGTGACGAAGTTACCCAATCTTGTTCTTACCATTCAGGGCATAAGAAAGATTGATGAACCGGTTTCCTCAGGTCACACTATCTGGAGCTCAGTCTCCAAAGTTGTAAAGAGTGCATCACACAATCAATGGTAACAGGAAAGTTGGACTAGATTGGGAATGTAACCTGAGAATTGTTTTATGTACTCCTGCCTAATCCAGAAGCCTTGTTGATTAAATTCCTACTTGCCTTATTCTATGTAAGTAATGTTTTCCTAGCCTGATTAAAACTCTGACAACAATTCTACTCTCTCAGGGTCAAGTTTAATTCTGAAGTCCTTTATAAGCTTTAAGGCTTCTTTTTGTCCTTGGTTCATATTACTACATATTTCATATATTAAATCAGGATTGACCTTCTCAATCCGAAACGAGCACACTGAGAACAACATACAGACATCTGACCTTGAAGAACCAGTCTACCTTTATCTCTTGGCCATGTTTCTGCATAATTGATTCATCACTCCTTAAAATATTCATGACCATCTATAATACCTAATACCGAAGGATTCTAATCACAGGATGCCTTTGTTTTCAGCTTTATGTTTTCGAAGATTTTGTTAAACTCTCATTTGGTTCTCTTACTCAAATACTACATAATTCTAAATGCTGAAAACACGGAAGACCATAACTTATATCACGTCAAAAGGCATGCCTTTAAGTGCAAGTTGACTTTCTTATCAAGTTGATAAGAACTAAACATGTCAAACTCTATGTTCACTTTCTTTGACTTGTCTCATCTCATATTTTGGTGACAAATGGTTTTATCGTAGCCAAGATAACAACACTTCTTGCATATATGCAGATTATATGATGCTTTCTTTAAAGCTTTCTTGTAACATATAGTAAAATTGATGGTTGCTCCTAGTTGCATTAACTGTCCGGGTCATCTCTATTACCATAATCATAACCCTCTCCCTTTAAAATTGGGTTGTCACACCACCGGAAGACAGGAAACCTCAAGAGATCAATCTCCACAGTTCTAACTGGTTGTGCATCTGATGTTAAACCTTTTTGTTGGTGTCATATTCCTAGTATATGAATCTACTAGCCGGGGCCTTGCCATAAAATATAGAAGGAGAGGTATGCTAGTTCTCTTCCAAAATTATCCGCTTATTTGTGATTTAAGAAGTAAAAGTCTGAAAAAGAAAAATCCAAAACTTGTAAAGTAGGGGCAGAAAGTACCAAAACTTGAACGACCTAAGTTTTGAACAGGGACAAAGACAACAACAACAAAGCCTTTGTCCCAAATGTTTTGGGTCGGTGCATGAATCATTATCTTCAATTAAGGTATATTAAGAAACTATTTCATCTTTCTTGGAGATATAGTGCGTGTGTTTTGAGTGTGGGGGGTCTCTTTAGTCTATGTTTACTCAAGATATACTTTAGGAGGAAGGTTCCCCTCATCTCATTATTTCCAATGTAGTCTCATTTTCTACAACATTAACAAAAGCCATATCTTTCTTCGCACAAGCCCAATCCAAGTTCTCTTAGGTCGACCTCAGCTCTAGCAGCTCCTCTGACTAGTAGCCTATCACTGCTAAGTGGTGTCTATTGGTCACAGTTGTGGATGTTGAAACCATCTCAAAAGGAAATTCTCTTATCTTCAATCGACGGAAACCTCCCAACTTTCAAATGGTTGCACTGAATGGGTACTAAAACATAAATCTAACTTCTGATTAAGGGTTTCAGACTTCCAGTCATATTCTTCCTCTTGAAAGAACACTGCATAATAACAGGGAGTAGTTGCTGTTCTGGTGGATGAAGGCAACAACAGTCTTCCTCCTAAATGAATGTTATAAAGGTGCTGCTTTTTGGTATCAAGCTTTTTCTTGTAGTAGTGTTACCAACAACTAAGAGAATTATTCTTGTTGGTCAACTTTGCTGTGGTAAAGGTTTGCCATATTCAGTATAATTTGCTTTAGGCCCTAGCACAATGAGGGCTACAATTTATTCAAACTGTATTGGATAATTTCTGATCCATTGGTACCAAACACTTTACAATTGTCATTTAAAGAATGTGAGGTTTTAGAGGTTATATTCTGTAAATATTTCATCAGTTTCACTTATAGAAAATTTCCAAAGCTACCTGCATGTTTTTAACAAAATTTATGTCTTGCTCAAATCGACATTCTTAATATTTTTCGCTCATTCAAATCTGTGTGGTATTTCTGCTGTGTGCTCCCCAAAAATTGTTGTCACCCTACAATGACAGGGAGTAGTAGTTGTTCTGGTGGATGAAGGCATATATATATATATTCAGGAACAGATATATAAGGAACACTCCTTATTCGGGATATGCTATCCATGTTTGGTATCCCTTGTGAGGACATGAAGTGCAGCTTATGTGGAAAAGATGATGAGACTAGGAATCATCTGTTCTTTGCTTGTGACTATGTTTGGGATTTATGGAGAGCCCTGAGGGCTAAGTGTGGCAGGCACACCGCACAATGCAGAGGTATCTCTTCTGTTTGCAATGATGTTAACACGCAAAAGGGCAACAATATGAGAGAATATCGTCGCCTCGGAATAGTCTTTGGGGCTGTGGTATCGCACGTGTGGAGGGAACGTAATAGGCGGATCTTTGAGGATCTTTTCCTCAATAATTTTGCTGTACAAAGAAATATAGAAGCTGACATAGATATCATGGATCCCACATAAACTATTTTGTAATCTGGGATGGATCATAGTTTGTAATATTCAATTTTATCTATAATATTTACCTTCTCCGGAAATAAATAAATAAATAAATAAATAAATAAATAAATAAATAAATATATATATATATATATATATATGGTGGAGGGGATGATACTTTTAGGGGCCCATCCCTGGTGTGTACTTGGCTTTGCCGTCCATGATACTTTTATATATGTTATCCTTTTATGTTTTGGCGTAAACATCACTTTGCTATATATATATATATATATATATATATATATATATATATAGTGGTGGGTGATACTTTTAGGGGCATATCCCTGGTGAGTACTTGGCTTTGCCGTCCATGTTTTACATGTTAAAAAATGATAAAACTCTTATGCAAGCCCTATTCCATCCTCAGGTACTGTGTTAAAAAACATTAGTTCATCCACAATTCATTTTGATTGGATCAAAATGGCATTGTTGCAGTTACAGTTCAGGTTGATACTTTTACTAGATTGACGTGCTACACAAAGTGGGACATTCCAACTCCATATCTGACATCTGTGCAAGTTAAAATCAAAATTGTGGAGACGGTCAAATCTATAGTTTATGTTAAAATGTTCCTTGAGTCCTATTACCTTTGTTACCTTTTGTTAAGCGTCAGTGGATGTATGACATTGTGCTGCTGTAAATTTGTATGCTTTTTCTTCTTAAATGATGCTGATGGTGATAGATGAAGAGGATATGAGATGAAGTTGATGGTGGTGTTTAAATAGAAAGGGTAAGGAGTTGGTCATGGGAATAATGGTTGAGCAGAGAGGGCGGAGGAATAGGGAAGTGAGGGAGACATGGTCGCGAAGGAATATATGGGAAAGGAGTCATGAGGATGGGTTCCCAAAATTTTTTCAAATTGAAAAGAGGGACATCATATGTAAGATAAAGAGTGCGGGGTATATATAAAAGCACAAATTAGGATATAATAACTATACTAATTATTATAAATAACTAAATACTTAGTAAATAATAAAAATATACTAATTATTATAAATAACAATACATAGTATTTAATAACAATTATAATTAGTAATACTAATAGAAACTAATAATGTTAGGTAATAATAATAACTTTAAGGTTTTAATGGGAAAATAATTAAACTTCTATAATTAATAATATTATATTAACAATAACAAATAATAATAAATACAATAATACTAAGGTTTAATGAAATAGATTAAGGTTAGAGTCTAGGCGATCAAATTTTCGAGAAACAAATGCTAACACAAGCTCTGTACTAACATAATAGTTGAAAGTCCTTCGGAAGACGAAGGAGTTTGTATTTGTTAAGTGAGATTCTCTTTGAAAGCCACATTGACTTTCCTTCAATGCTGCAACCAAGTGGAAATGGGAATATCGTTGTTGTCCATAGACTCATACGGGAAGGAGTTCCTTTGCAAGGTGATATGCCTGATAAAAGATGGTATGACAATGAGCCGTCATATACGTGTTTGGGTGTAAGGCCTTTGTGCATGTACGGAAGGACGAGAGATCTAAACTTGATCCGAAGACGAGATAGTACATTTTTGTCGGCTATGGTCAGGATGATTTTGGGAATAGACTCTATGACCCAGTTGAAGAAAAGGTCTACAAAAGAAGGGAACTGGTATTCGTCGAGGATCACACCATGACCAACACTCAAAATTTCGAGATGCCTTATGAGGCTGAAGATTTTCTGAGTTAGAGTGATCACTCTTCGAGTTGTTTCTAGAGAATCCTGCAGTACATGGAGTTGCTCTCAACCTTGGTCATCAGCCTAGTGATGATGATCAAGGCGACCCTCAGGAGGATGAGTATGCCGATGAGACAGTTCTGGAAGGGAATGAGGCTGTCAGCACACAACCAACACCTGAGGTTCCATTGAGAAGGAGCACGAGAGAGCATCGATCATCCATGCGGTACTTGGCAGATGACTATGTGCTATTGACTGACGGAGGAGAACTCGAAAGCTTCACAGAGACAATGAAAGAAGAATATAGAAGGAGATGAGTTTCTTACATGCAAACTCCAGGAGTGGATGCAGGCAATGCAGGAGGAGATGAGCAGGAGTGGATGCAAGCCATGCATGAGGAGATAAGTCCCTTACATGCAAATTCCACTTATGAGCTAGTGTGGTTGCCAAAGGATAAGAAAGCTTTGAAGAATCGATGGGTGTTCAGAGTGAAGTAGACATAAGATGCTACTCGTTTTCGATACAAAGCGAGGCTGTAGTCAAAGGTAACGGTCTGCAGAAGGACGTGGATTTCGATGAAATCTTTTCGTCGCTCGTCAAGTTGTCATATATCTGGGTAGTGCTAGCTTTAGCAGCCAGTTTCAATTTAGAGATTGAGTTGATGGATGTGAAGACGACATTCTTCCATGGTAATTTAGAGGAGAAATTGTACATGGAGCAGTCCGAGGGATTCTTTGATAAAGGAAAGTCACATTTAGTCTATCGGTTGAAGAAGAGCTTTTATGGTCTGAAACAGGCTCTGCGACAATGGTGCAGAAAGTTCGAGTCATTTATGGGGAAACATGATTACACACATACAACATCGGACCATTGTGTGTTTGTGAAGCATTTTGTCGAGGATGATTTCGTTATTTTACTGCTCTATGTTAATGATATGTTGTCGGTGGGTCAAAACGTCATCATAATAGCGGAGTTGAAGCGTCAACTGAGCACAACATTCTTTTTGAAGGATTTGGGCGCAACGAAGACTATCTTGAGTTGAAGATCAGCACACACACACACACACACACACACACAGAGAGAGAGAGAGAGAGAGTCCAAGTTGCTTTGATTGTCCCAAAAGATGTACATTCACCGGGTATTTCAATGTTTCGAGATGGACGGGTCAAAGAAGTGAGTAACCCCTTTGCAGCTCACTACAGAGTAATGTCCATCTACCGAGGGACGAAAAGGAAGATATAGAACGAGTTTCGTATGCTTCAGCAGTAGAGAATCTTATGTATGTCATGGTGTACAAGGCCAAATATTGCTCATGCACTTGGTATGGTTAACAGATATCTTTCTAATCTAGGAAAGATACACTAGAGTGCAGTCAAGTGGATTCTTTGATATCTTCAGGGCACTGCTAATTGGAAGATTTTATTCGGGAGTGACGAGTCGAAGTTGGTTGAATATACCGACCTGATATCACTGAGGATGCGGATACCAAGAGATCGACTTCAGACTATGTCATGATGTTAAATGGTGGAACAGTTTTGTAGTAGTCGCGGTTGTAGAAATGTGTTGCCTTATATACGATAGATGCAGATTTCATTACGGCGAGTGAGGTTTGCAACGAATTATTATGGATGAAGAAGTTCCTACAGAAAATATAGCTTAAGTAAGAGCAGTATGTTTTGTTTTGCGATAGCCAAAGTGCTATTCACCTTGGGAAGAACCCGACATGTCATTGTCGGTTCAAGCATATTGCAACTCGATATCACTAGATAGAAGATGTGCTTCAGGCGAAGGATGCGACGCTTGAGGAGGTACTTACAGAGGACAATGAAGCGGATATGCTCATGAAGGTTCTGCCAAGAAAAAAATTTGAGTACTGCAGGAGGATCGTCGGAATGACGAACTCCTCAACCTAGTTGGGAATGGGGAGATGTGTTGGTGTTGGGTGGGGTTCCCAACCTATGTGGAGAATAACCTGGAGTACGACGAGTTTTATCTGTGTGTCAGAGAAGCTCAAGAAATCGAAGACGGCAAAGGTAGCTCGATTTGAGTGTCCGGTAGAAGCCATTAGAAAAATGCATATGATATCAGCGGTATATTACCGGTATACCGCTGTCGGTGTACCGACGATATACCAGTTTTGAAGCAGTTAGTTATAGAATAGCTTATGACTCGAAGCGACATATTTTCGGTATACCGCCGGTATACCGGTGTTGGAACTGAAGCCGAAAATAGGTACTTTATTAATACCGTTGGATCTAAATCAATGATTCAGATGCTTGTAGGATTATGGGACTTTAAATAGATCTTTTTCTGACCCTAATATATCATCATCTACCAGAGAGATAAAAAATGAGAGTTTTCTCATAGTGCAATTTTCTAAGAGAGGAAAAGAGAGATTCAGAGATTCGGGGGTTGTTTCGGAGAGATTGTTTTGAAGAGTTCTTCGTTGGTGCGTTCTAGTCGTCTAGACTTCAATAAACTCTTTGTACTCATTGTGATCTATTTTCATCTGCAGAAGTATTGCGGTGATCCGAGCGGATCGGGGGAGAAGTTTTTAACGAGTCGATGTATCTTCTTATTCCATTAGTGGATGTTTTTCCGGGCTAGACTCTAATCGGCCCGTGTTTTTTCTCGTCAAGATTTTCCACGTAAAAATCTTGGTGTTTGCGTTTGACTTTTGTTTTTGTGATTTTGGCAAATTGATTTGTACGTCGGTTCTCTCATGATTTTGACAAATTGGTTTGTGCGTTTTTCTTTAGCTCTCTCACAGTCTCTTGGTTTGGGGAAATGGTTCCTACGTTTCGTTCCCAACACTTGGTCATTAAAATCTACGGTTGCAATATCATGCTGCTTAGTAACCAGATCTCCTAGGTTCAGGGTTTTCTTTTCTTTGAAATTTTTGTTCACAAATGAAACTTCTGAACATCATAAGATTGCCCGCAATTGACAAGATATGAAGGGGTATCACATGTTTATGCATTCATCTCTGGTCGTGGTTCTATCAATTGGGTCCATAAGAACCTTTGACTTTTTTTTTTTTTTTTTTACTTATGAGCATGCACTAGTTTTGATATTCTATTTCAGGGAAGATTTCTTAGGATAATATTCTTTTGCTTATAATCATCTGTCACCTTAGTGCAGTAATATACATGGAAGATTAGTTGAGAAGCCAATGCATGACTATATTTACACAGTATAACACATCCATCTATCTCCTCCTACTTTTTTCTCTTTATGGTGTGGACCTGTGGTGGGGAGGGGATTGATGATGGAACCAAGTGGTTTTCTATAAGGACAATAACTAGTTTATTCAAGACCACACATATCTATTCAAGTTGATCGTCTGCACAGTGAGTGTTGCTCTTACTATAATTGACTGGAGAAGGAAGCTTCATTTGGCACACACCAGGACACTTGGGGGCAAGGCTCATCGGTTTTGACACTTGTGCAAAGTAGCCACCTAATCCTTTTCCAACGGATATATAATAGTGTCCATAAGAACAGAACTTGAAGACTTCACCCGTCTCTGCAGTTGTGATGTTCACACCAGCAAGTCAATTGGACAAGCCAGGTTGCTTCAAAGATGCCTTGTGGGCTTGCAAAGCTTGAGAAGGCCTCTCACCTCTATTTGTTGGAACATAGTGAAAGATGTTCATGTTTCACTGACTGATGAGAAAAGTGGCTTTTGATTCCTTTAGATGGCATCTTTGTCGCCTTCTAACTCTGTCGTAAGGCACTGGGCCTTTTTCCCCTTACTGTATTAGACTGCAACCTATCTATTATGACCGTCTAACTATAACAAGTTCAACTTCTTGCCTAGTGATTTTCAATTTTTTCTCGACTGCATCACCCATAAGCCCACAGACCTTTCCTTTTATCTTCAGTTTGCATATGCTATAATTAAAATATCAGAGCTAAATATCAGAGCTCGTTCCGTTCCGAACTTCTTATAGACAACCTCTGCTCAGCACCCGGGTCAGCATTTACAGAACTTTATCAGAGATATAATAATCACCATTAATGCATTCATAAGGGGGATCCATTGCTGGATTGTACAGTTGTGCTCTTACATGCAACAATGCTCTTGGCAATAGTCAACATATGAAGCACAGTACTCCAAATTGGTGTGTTATACAGACGATCCAAAATATACTAAAACTGCCAGAATGAGAGCCGTTCTAATATTGTGTCATATTTGTGTTCGTGCAACATAATATACAACAATCTATCCAATAATCAGTTGTAATTTAAGTTAGATATATTTCTGAAGAGGATTGATTACCAGATCTTGTTAAAATCACATATGCAAAATGCTCTTCAGTGCATTGCTATGTTAAAAGCGGTTCTTATCCACTTTCAGATCCAAACACTGCCTATAATATGACAATGCTCTACTTATAGAGGAATTGTTCGTAGTAGCTTATTTGACGAGCGTCTTTCCTTGGTCACACGGAACATATGATTTCCACTGCTTGAAATAGTGTTTGCTACCCCCAGAACCTAGAACCTGCCATTAGAAGTTGTTCCAGGTTGGATTCTTCTGGTTCTTTTTCTTTTTAGAAAAAGATCTAGAGTTGAATGATCGTAAAAGATTTGCTTCATCCCTATTTTTCTTTTATTGAATGAAGAAACTATGTTTTATCTTTTGCTAGCTATTTGGGTCCATTCTTTTTATAAATTATTTACTCCGATGACTTGTAAAATAATTCATACTTTCTTTTGAAAAATTGAAAAATGTGGCCATGTTGGTTTTAAATGCAATGATCCAATCTGACAAACAGTCTTAATTCATAAGATCAAGTATAACCATATTTGTTTCTCTTGTCCGTTCTCTGTCTTGCATGAGTTGTGCTTGCCTTTCTGCGTTCCAATTTTGATCTACTTATGCTTTTTTAAACTTGAGCATTGGATAAATGAAATGTCTACTTTTTGTAGACACCACTGCCACCACCAATAGTCTATATCTCAAACATCTTGGTTTGGTTACATGAATCCTTTCCATCCATCAATGTGCGTTCCAATTTTGATCTACTTATGCTTTTTTAAACTTGAGCATCGGATAAATGAAATGTCTACTTTTTGTAGACACCACTGCCACCACCAATAGTCTATATCTCAAACATCTTGGTTTGGTTACATGAATCCTTTCCATCCATCAATGGTCATTTCCTCTCTAACATGCAAATACCTTATCTACTTATGTGCTCCTACGCATACATTCATCCTTATGTGCTTAATTTCAGGTATATAACCAATGTGGAGATGATCTCGAAATGGTTTGTGCTGTGCTGTGTGCTGGGCTTTATCCTAATGTCGTCCAGTGCAAAAGAAGGGGGGACAGGACTCTGCATTCTACAGTAAGGAAGTTGGAAAAGTGGACATCCATCCATCTTCAGTTAATGCAGGGATCCATTTGTTTCCTCTGCCATACAATGTATACAGTGAAAAGGTTAGTACTACGAGCATTTATATCAGGAACTCGACAGACATTATCAGATTATGCTTTGCTCCTTTTGGGGGGCAGCCTCACTCCGAGCCAAACTGGAGAGGGCATCACAAGTGGCTACCTTCATTTCTTGGCACCAAGGAATGTAATCCAACTGATACAGGTAATGATACTGCCAATTTAAAACATGGTATTCTTTTCCTAACAGTAAACATTAACATCCAATAAAAATTAGAATGATGCCAGTCATCTTTTCTACTAATTGAAGAAGTTAACACTCCATTGTCTAAGAACTTTTTAACCCCAATTTACGAAGATGATATCAAGAACAGCCTCATAAACTTGTATTAATCAAAGTTTGACAAAGACAATAAGAAGAAAACAATTCTGAGAAATTTGACCTCTAGTGTCTTTTTTATTGAGGTGGATGAGTGGGAGGTTATCCTTATCCATGATTATTGGGGTTGATGAGCTGGAGGTTTGAATTTATAAGTCTGAACTTGAATTTGCTAACATTCATATTTACATTTTCTTGAGGTGCTAGGCCAAGAGCCCATCTCATTGTGTGCAGATGTACATTTATCTCATAGGCTTTTGCATTTTTGATTGGATGGCTACTGCTCCATAAACAGTATCATTCATCTTCAGGCATTATTGCCTTTATTTATTGGAAGTCTAATTCCATTATGTTTTTGTAATAATATGTGTAGATGTGATTGTATACTTTGAACAACCATTCCCTGGTACGTGGAACAAAAGCTTCTAGTTTTGTGTTATTTTAATATCATGAATAAAAAGTTAATATACTTAACTAGTGGCTTTTCTGCAATATGTGCATGATGATCAGGAAAAGAGGAGAATGAGTAGCCATTACTTTTACTTCGGCTCAGTATTTGACACCAGGAATAGGAGTGTTTTTTTTTTTTTTTTGGTTTTTTGCATGATGCTTTAATATTTGTTTGATTGGGCTTTTTTTTTCATGCAAAATATTCATAAAATTTGCACCCGTAGTGTTTGATAGCTTATATTTTTTATAGAATTATTTTTCAAAAAACTATCATTTTTCATATTTTTTTCCAAAATGTTAAAAAATAAAATTTGTCAAACTCATAGAAAAATATCATTTTCTATTAAAAATAATATTTTTCATAGAAAAATAATGACAATCAAACACCAAATTAAGTTTTTCATGATTTTTTTTTTTAAATTCTATGAATTTTTTCTCCTAGGAAACTAATTCTGTGGAATTGATTTATTTTCCACCATGCGGTGTAGATTTGTGGATTATAAAACCCACAAATAATGAAAAAAAAAAGTATCTTACAACTCTTTAGTCTTATATTTCGGATTAGAATATGCAACTACTTTACATGTGAATGAATATTGCACGAGTTCAAAATGATCTCAAAGTTAACTTAAAAGGCAAGGGACAATCTTTTCTTTTTTATCGCACGGGTCAAATCCAACTATCTTTGTAGGACTCAAACTAGAAGAGTTATCTGTATTTATTCCTCTCATTTACCTTTTACAACTTTATTTTTTCTCCACTTTTAATTTATTATTACAACACTCCAACTTCATGCATTTAGCAAAGTGTATTGCATTTTTTCTCTATTAGGTGGGGTTTGTGAATTGGTGGAATTTCGGTGTATCATGATATGAATTTAAAGTTCGGTTGTAAGAAGCGAAGCAACTGGCTAATAAGTTGAGTTAGGTAAGGGATGTGAGGCCCCGCCGAGTGAGACGAAATATTTGAACAATGAATAGTTGGTAATTTATCTGATATAGAACACTCATATCGATAAAATAATCGTACAAACCTATGATTTCGTAGCTAAGTCTGCTCGCTTATTATATAGTTGTTTTTTCTTTTTTATCTCCTTTTTGTGTGTGTGTGTGTGTGTTTTGGTGGTGGTGGTGGTGGTGGTGGTGGTTGTTGTGCAAATAAATCACCAAAATAAACTCCCAAAAGATATGTGAAAGAAATCATGGAGATCCATTACTGGTGGTGGTTGGGTGCCATAAGAAGTAAAGTACTCATCGGGACGCATTGCTACAACTGGTGATTCCCACATTAAAACCTCAATCAACCCCTTCAATTCAAGTGAATCCAAATATAACAAGATGAAAACTGATTACAGAATTTACAGATCAGCAACCAAGCAAAACTCATAAATCCAATTATGTTCAAATAGCGACATTTTAGCTGAAAATTCATCTGATTTGGACATTGGTCTTGTATCATTGACTTCATTTCTCGCTTAATAAAAGAATTTATCTTGACATAACTCGAGTGACTCTTGTATGTTACTGGAGAGAGAGGTATAAGGCTCTGGTTGGTTGGTGGAAAATTACGGGAGCATATTATTCCTTTCATTTATTTGGTAGGAGTTGGACCTAGTGTTTTCAAAAATACATGCAACGTAATGTGTACAAAGTTTCGAACGTCACGTCGGACATCTAAAAAGAAGAAGAAGAAGAGGGTTTATCTTGTATTTATCCACACTTTCAGTCTGCTATGGGATTGGAGAATATTTTGCATTACAGAATAGTGACAACTCAAATCAATAGATGTTCCATTGAAGGAAGGCCTGTGATAAAGGCTTTTGTTGGTTTTGTTCAAGATCACCATCAATCAATTATGTTGATACTTCAAGATAAATACGAAAGTACTTCAGTCGGTTTCAAGACAAAGACGAAAATACCAATTTATTACACTATTCAGTTAACAGTCTCATTCTCATTACTCGTCTTTAAAACATGCTGACCGATCCAGCGGGTTGGGTTGTCCTAATCGAAATTAAATTTGGTTGTCTCTACCCTTGACTTCAAAAGAAGATATTAAAATTTTGTTGGCGAGTTGTGTTGGCAGCGGCATCGAAGTTTCCGATTTTGACGGCGGCGTAGAGCTCGGATTCCAAATTTCTCTCATTGGGCTACTCGAGACCTTCCCTGTAGGAACTTAAAATATAGACATAGTGGATTGTTAGTTCAATTAACAGAGAGGAGTTGGAGTAGACTACGGAGACTCTATTGGTGGAAATGTGGGGACTTATTGGAGGGAATTGTCCTAATCAGAAGGGTTGTTAAGTCCGATGGTTTGTTAGACTTATCCCAAGCCGGCTCTGGAAACATGGTATGATGGAGTAAAAGTCACTTCTGTATTTTTCTCATGGTTACAAAATTTCCATTTTATGCAGCCCTAGTATACTTTGTTACTGTTATGGTCACTGAAGATCTTAATACCCCATTGCATATATATATATATATATATATATATATATATATATATATATATATGGTAAACGAAATATAAGTTATTTACATGTGAATCAATAGAAATAGACTCATATATCCTATATGTACCCATGTGCACTAGTAAACTATATTACTATTGGTCTACATATACATAATTTATGTAGAAATATGAACACTATGAGTCATATTCCGTTTATATATATATATATATATATATATATATATATATATATAACAACCTTCTTACTCCTTTCATTGACAACTGTGTTTTGATCGATAATATTATTTACAGCAGCAAAACTTTCTTTTGTTCATCCCCTAAGAATTTCTACTGATCTTCAAATGAAACAGGGAGCATCGGCAATTTTCAGCACTCAGCAGCCTCTCGAAAGATTTACATCATCAACAGGGGCAGATACAAGAATTTAAAAGAGAGAGAGATCAACCTCAAATGTAAAAAAGTTTAAAATTTTGTTAAATAAAGTTTGCTCCATCAAATTTTGTTGTTCCTCTACCATGATTTCTCTTTCTGTATTGAATCTCATAAAAAAATAGACCAGATCGGAGAAAAGCAGTCATAAAAAAAATATGATTATAAATTAGAAATATGGAAATTTTACGCTTGGAGAGGAACCAATCAATGTAGTTCGCGGTTAGGTAGATCAGAAACGGATTAAGATTACAAGCAAACTGCACCTGGTCCTGAAATCAGCCAATAAAAAAATGAATTAAATCGAAGAATCGAACGATGATAATTAAGTTCCTTCATCGATCTAACTGCAAAAAAGAAGAAGTATTTCTACTTATCTTCAAATGAAATTGGCAGCATCGACAATTTTCCGCACTCAATATCCTCTCAAATGAGTTATATCATCTACAGGGACGGACGCAAGAATTTAAAAGAGGTAAGTCAACCTCAAATGTAAAAAAAGGTTTAAAATTTAGTTAAATAAAATTTGCTACATTATGATTTCTCTTCCAGTATTGAATCTCACCAAGAAAAGAATCAAATCGGGAAAAATAATCATGAGAAAAAAATTTGTTACAAATTATATATATTGAAATTTTTCGTTTGAAGGGGAAGCAATCAATGTAGTTCGCGGCTAGGTAGATCAGGAAAGAATTGAGATTGGAAGTAAACCGCACCTGATCGTGAAATCAGTCAATAAAAAATGAATTAAATGGAAGAATCAAACGATGATATTTAGGTTCCTTGATTGTTCCGATCTTCAAATGATTATATCATCAGTTGGAGTTACAATCTAAATCAAACTGCAGTAAAATACAAATCCAATCAAAGTAAAATAATCTTTCAGTTAAATTTTTTTCTTCTTTTTTTATGTATCAAATCCCCTTCATGCATGGTGCACGCATGTGGTTGAAGCTGGTAAGAAATTGTTGGTTTTTTTAATCTTTGGACTAGGAAAAATAGTTTTATATTAGATATACTATCAAGTGGGTATCTCAATATAATACTTTGTATTTGTTGAGGTGTGCACATAAAGTGTGATGGAGCACATGGGTGTCATATGGGGATGTTTTATTAGGAGAAAAAAAATATTAACTCCTCAATGAAAGTTTTTTATCATGCTCTTGGATATTATTCCATAGGAGGTAAGTCCCGACTCGGATTCGGACTCGGACTCGGACTCAAGGGCACAAAGTGGGACTTTGTTGGCGCAATTTACAATAGCACGTCAGCATCGTCGCAAGACGCTTGTGCGCTCGTTTTTGCATGCGCGTGTTGCATGCGCGTGTTGCATGAACGGGTACTGAACGGGCTATGCATTGGACTGCGATTGTGAGATATCAATTTTGTATATTGATTTTTTAGTCCCACATCGGAAAGAAGAAGTGGATAGGTTTCCATCCTTCCCTATATAAAGAGCCATCTAGCCTCTTTTGAGACACACCAAAAATTGATAAAGAGTAGTCCAAATGAGTCAGTTCGAGTCACACAAAAAGGTGACTACGAACGTTCCAGAAGTTCTCTTGTGAACTTGCTGGCTCCTACGAGCAGATCGTCGATAGATGACGAATCTTGCATTGAGCAACGATGGTCTTCACCGCTCCAGCAAGAATAGTTTTATACTGTCTTCTTCTCATTTTTCTTCTTTGTTCGTTCTGTCTGACTGCAGCTGCGTTTTGTAAGGAAGAACGATGGTTGTTTTGGTTTTATTGGTTTTTGTTCTATCTCAATTGCAACTGCGTTTGCAAGGAAGAACAACGCTTGTTTCTGCTAGTTTATTTCTGGAGTTGGCACTTGTCATGTCCCAGTACCGGAATACGGAGACGGACATGGCCAGCTACCCCGTACAAGGTACTATACGTCTTACGTCGATCACGGCTGTAATAAGACAAGGGGGTGCATGCTACAATCAAGTCTCCTATGTTCAAGAACTTCTATGTCTCAATCATTCAAACAAGAAACAATAAATATATAGCATATATGATAAAGCAATAAGGCGTCCCAAACGCTTTCTCAAAATATTCTGGAGACCAGCTGTAAAAAATAAGAAACTTGAAGAATAGAAAAAGTACATGATAGTGATCAGTTGTAGTCTGATTTAATACAATCATGTAGGAAAACTAGATGTCCAGATGTGCCGGCTAACAGGTGCCAGTGACTAAATGTCCAAAAGAAATAAATATACAATGATGAGCAGGGAAGAAGAAAACTCACTCGTTATCCTTTGTGACCATATTTCCGGTACGCGCCATGAGTTGGGGGATAGTACGTTGGATCCTCGAGTGTTGGCTCGAAACCTGGTCATACAAAACCAATGGGGTTAGACTCCAAATAGCAAGTACTACAAGGAAGCACAAAATGGAGAAACAAAAACCTAAAAAATAATTATATAATAATACATAGGTTCAGTGTCGTAACTTAGGTCCATGGCATACCCTAGCACAAAGGTCCAACCCTACAACTAAACAAGGACAAGGGTTGAACCATCACACTATGATAGTCCTTTTTCCTAGGCTACTAACCGAATAATACAATCACAACCAAGCCCATTTTTTTTATATCGGCCAATCACTTATACGGCTTGCTATTTGTGGAGTCTGAGGTTATCTCAGAAATAATGCATAATAGGTATCCTTAGATCACGCCATTGCCGAACATGAGCTAACCGAGCCAAATAAGAAATATACAGGCACTTCATGATGGGCCAGTTCCCCGTAGGGCCACTGCGCTAAAAATACGGTATTAGCGGTTCTAATGTTCCAATAGTGAAACAATGGCTCATCATTATTTATAATAGGTCAGATACTGCACTCCACTAAGGCGGATGATATACAGTATATGTGGTGGCCAGCCCACAACGCACTTAGAATGAATCTCTGTGGCAACGTTCGTTGGCATGATCTTGGGATACCGTTCCCTCTAAATGTTACTACCACATTTAGTTACCTATAGGGAGACAATGGCTCGATGTTATTTATAATAGGTTAGATACTGCACTCCACTAGGCGGATGATATACAGTATCTGTGGTGGCCAGCCCATAGCGCACTTAGAATAAATCTATGTAGGAAGGTTCGTTGGCATGATCTCGGGATATCGTTCCCTCCAATGTTACTACCACATTTAGTTACCTAATTAGCCCTATATTGTGTTCGAAATCTCAAGGCATGGCCACATGAGAATTTTTCTTAAGATGTCGTACAAGGTACGGGCACGTTAGATACGAATCCATGGAAGTTTAATCTGGATTCACCCGAGCGTGTATGCAACATTCAATCAACATCCGAGCCACGATTTGGTAGTTGACTCGCTTATTATGTCTGTGCTGGAAAAAAGTAGTATGTATATATAATATCACGTATTCAGGAGATTTGGAGGCATTCTCGATGCACAACCCAATATAAATTACTTAACACGTGATACGGTATGTCGCACCTCGGCGCACATCCGATCATATACACTTTCAGGCAATAATTTGTATCAGCACAGATACAGTATTCGAGTCCAATTACCAATTATACTTTGGGTCACATGAATCAAGATCACATTGTAACACGAAGCTTATGTCATGAACATAGTCGGTTAGTCACTATCCACTTAGTCTGGTTCATATTGAAATCTCAGTTCAACTTATGCCATATTCATAGCCAATCTTAGCTCATGGTCATGTCTGGCACGAGGTCTGGTTACTAAATCCATTCTTCCTTAGAATCATAACACTATCATTAACTCAATTATAAATCATAAAAGAAAAAACATTCAATCAAACAATCAAGGCCGCATGGGTCTCTTCGCCGCATATGAAGTCCTGGAAGCATATGTCTTTAGGCCGCAGGAAAAATCCCGGCCTCATATGAAGTCAGGGTCGCATGTTGTTACGCCCCAGTCCCAAAATATCGAGGAACTAGCTACGTGGTAATGGCCAACAGTACAACTTCAATGTGCAAACCTAATTTAATTGACCCGTTAGAGTGCACTTAAGCTGTAAAATAATTACAATGGTCTATAATACATATCACAGTCTAATTCTAATCTCATCCACAGAAAGTAAACACAAGTCAATATGATAAACCATTTAAGATAATAGATAAAGAAAATAGTCCATCAACAAGTCCAAGTAAATAGTATCTCGGAAAATAATCCGATATAATAAAGGAAAGAGAATATCACCAATACATATGTCCATGAGTCCAGATATGAAATAACAATAAGCATAGATAACTGAGTAAGTAACTGAATACTCAGGAGAAATCCTCCGGCACAACCTCGTCCTCTGGTGCTAGTACTGCTCCAACGTTATCTCATGTCTCGTAACCTCGTGGTAATCCTCCTCTGCTGTACCTAGGAACATAATCCGGATCCAGGTCCTCAGGGGACATAACAAGGTACAAGAAACACTCAAGCCAAGTAAAATACAGTAAATATAAAATAGATCCCCAGGGCAAGCTATGTAACCAGCTATGTGAAATGCAAATGAGAGCATCACTAGTACTCAGGCTGAGACCATTACAAGCTCTGTGTCGGGGAGTCCGTAGCAGCAAGTAATATCACGTATTGGGCCAAGCTCTGATACAGAGACTAAAGCACATCCAGTAGTAAAGTGTGTGTGTGTATATATATATATATATATATATATATATATATATATATATATATATATATATATATATATATATATATATATATAGCCTGTAGCATGTGTGTCTCTCCCCACCCAATGTAACCTCACGTCTCATGTCCATAACACCCAAGATCATGACCTCTAGCTAGTACAGTGAGTCATAATGATATCTATGTATATGCAAGTCTCATATCACGAATCCTGTAAGCCTATACAGAATCACCATGAATAACACAGGAAAGATTCTGCCACATGAAATAGTGTCAAGTGTCCTATGGTATGACGTACTTGGTAAAATAATCATGTAAAAATATAGGATCTTGGTATCAATTCTCTAAATGACGTTACACGACTCCGCGTACGACGTCGACACCCGAATCTTGTTCGGACGCTAAGCAACGTCTCACGGTTCTAGGTTGAACAGATACATAACAGAAGTATATATATAGAAAGAACTCAAGTAAATAATACAACAGGATCTCTGCAGATTTGGCAAGGTACACTTGCCTGGGTTCTAAAATCCGTCAGTTGCTCCTGTAAAAGTAGAATATCCAGGTACGTCTCTGGATGCTAAAATACACATCACCATTGCTCTCAGAATACTTGAAATAGCTAGAATTGACTACCCATAAGTCCAATTTGGACACAGGGACAGAATTGAGAGTATCGGGTCAAAGCGGGGTCCACATATGACCTACTTCGCACCGAAAAATATGTCAAAGATAAAGTTATCCAAATTCATCAAACTCAGTGTCTACAAGTCCAGAACGATGATACGAATCCAATGGAATGTCTAGAACTGGATTTCGATGAGCCGGTCACGAAATCACACGTCAAGTAAAACCGCGGGGCCCGTTAAACGATGTTTCGTCAACGTTCTCATAATCGAACCAAACTTGGGTCACAGGACCAGCGTAACGTTGCGAATCCGATGGCGCAAGTTTTGTTGTGAAATAAAAAGCACACACAAAATTATGACGAATGTCAGAACAGGCCGATACAGTATTTTTTGACGAATACGCGTTGATTCCGGTGTGCACGCACATCCAAATCAACTTTTGTAAAATTTTACACGTCTGCGTTGACGATACGTACCTTTCGGTACAATTTACACACGACGAAATCGCCTCGTTTAGCGGGACGTACCCCATATCGAAAAAATTAGGTCTAAGAAACCAAAATTTTGACAAAATTCAACAGCAAATAAAACACAACATACATCGAATTAAAATAAAGTGTTTAAAGGGATTAAAACTAGGTTATGCAGTCTAAATTACTGTTCAAGTAGAATTTTAACATCGCGTGCCGTTATGAAGATAACGGGACTTAAACACGCGTACTTGGAACAGTTTCTGTTCCCAAAATTCGGTCATTTTTTTCCTGTTTTGAGTCGCGATTTGCTATAGACACAGGACACGATAAACTAAACTAATTACACAGGGTTCAATGGGGTCATGTGGTCTTCGCATAGGACTCGACGTTTCACTGTTAGGTCTACTGTGCAGGAAGATACATGGGTGAGAAGAAGGGTACCTCGTTACTGCTGTTGCTCGTGGATTCTGGGCGGGTCTGCGGCGACTCGCGATGGCTGTTGACGGCGGCGACGGTGGTCGACGGTGGTCTGAACTGGTGGTGGAAGGCTGGTGGTTTGGTGATGTATATATAGGGGGGATGAATAGGGGTTTCGGGGAGAGGAAATGATGGGTTCGGCGTCGGTTTCGGGGGAGGGGAATGGAGGAGTCGGGGTGAATGGGTTACTGTAGCGGGGGAGAGTAACTGTAGGGGTCGGGTCTGTGGGTTTAGGATTCGAGTGCGGGTTAGTGGGTTTTGGGTCCGGATCCGGGTTAGTGGGTTGGTTTGGTTTGGGTTGGTTTAATTATAAACCAAATATATGTATATGCATATATAGCCATCTAAAAATAGTTTTGGACCTCAATAAATTCCAAAAAAAATTCTATAATACTCTAATAATAGTTGTACACCCAAAAATATTTTTTTTACAATAATAGTAATTAATTACATACACATAAATATCAATCAATAAGTATATATTTATTATAATTAGCTAAAATTACAGAAAATTCTTCCTTAATTTCATTACTTAAATAATATCAATAATTAAATAATAAAATTTAATATTTAAAAAAAGAGGGGGTTTACAATCCTGGCCTCATGGATTTATGTCATGCACATAGTCGGTTAATCACTATTCACTTAGTCTGGTTCATACTGAAATCTCAGTTCAACTCATGCCATGTTTATAGCCAATCTTAGCTCATGGTCATGTCTGGCACGAGGTCTGGTTACTAAATTCATTTTTTATTAGAATCATAACACTATCATTAACTCAATTATAAATCATAAAAGAAAAAAAATATTCAATCAAACAATCAAGGCCGCTTGGGTCTCTTGGCCGCATATGAAGTCCTGGACGCATATGTCTCTAGGCCACAGGAAAAATCCTGGCCTCATATGAAGTCAGGGTCGTATGCTCAGGGTTAAAGTTTACTCCTTGGGACAAGTGTTGAAGTGACGACCAATAAATAAAGTGTCAGTGATGTGACATAGAGTGAATCATGTGACTGAGGTGACAATGCAATAAAGTATGTCAGAGAGAAAGGACAAGGTCATAAAAATGTGTGCTAATGGTTCATGATCATACATCCAAGAAAGGTGGCCGCATGCTCTGCTTGCTTCATATGAATCATGCCGCATGGATTGCCTATTGGACTTAGCGAATCTCTTATTCGTTCAACGAGTTAAAGCACAAGAATCTCAAGGACACTTGTGTAAAATAAGCAGTCATGCGTCCAACAAAATGGACGCATACTGGTCAGTATATGCGGCACAGAGTTCAGGCCGCATAGCACTCTCTGTCGCATATAATGCTGGCCGCATGAGCACTTTGTCTTCTCCAACAACAATTTCGGCCATGGCAGAAGCTCCAAAAATCAAAATTTTATTTTGACCATAAAATCCTCATTTTAAATCCAAATCAAGTGAACCAAAAGCCAAAGCGCTTGAAATTGAAAGCTATATCATGTAGCAAAAAATAATTTTCAAAAATACATGGTAAATAGATCAAAACAAAGAAAAACTCATAAAATCCATAAAAATCATAAGTTAGAAATGTAGATATGCACTAATCCATCTACCAAATTCAAAAACTCCATCTAAAAGTGTCTAAAATCATGCAAAGAACATAATAATCAATTAATATGGAGGGTTTCTCCATTTCTCATGCAAGGTGTACTTGCCTATGGAAAGGAAAGAGAAAACACAAGAGAGAAATAAAATGAAGTAATAGAGAGAGAGAATAAGAGGTTGGCTTATATATGGTAGGGTAGAGGGTTGAACCAAGGGTTCTCATGACTTGAACCAACCCACAAAATGAACAATGAACCAGGTTAAAACAAAGAAGTCTACATGCACCTGCAATCATGCTAAAATAAAAATATTTTCCAAATACGTATATCGGAAACGGGGAGTGACATCACTCGTCTTGAGTTAAGATCTCCGTTCAGGAAGATCTTGTTCCATCCTAACAAGCTCGTTCAGAGTTTTGTTGCTACCTTCCTAACAAGCTCGTTCAAATTTTGTTGCTACCTTCCTAACAAGCTCGTTTAGAGTTTTGTTTCTGGCATCTGTTCAATCCATCAGAAGATCTGTCTCATGGAATAACAATCTCAAACCAAGATCCGAATAAGATGGAGAACAACTGTGCAAGTCTTCTCAACACAAATTTTTACAAACTTGGGAAGATTGATGAGCTACACTTCAATCATTTGGATGAGGAAGGAGTCCTCTATCAAATATTGGACGTTGTTAAAGAGATACAGGGTCTACCATTCATGCGGATGGAAGTGAACTTAATCTGGTGTCGCTGGAGACGCACATTCTAAGAGAAAGAAAGTTGACATCTGATGTAAGTTCGCGCATGGAGATGTCTGAAGCCAGTAGCCGCATAAAAGTCTATTGCGGTTGCCGAAGAGAGACTGGCACTATGCATCTACGCATGGCAATAATTAGAATATGAAAGAGCTCAACACATAAGTAGTCTCGGTGCAGGGCACTCACTACGCATGGCGGACCTAGTGTTAAACGTTGTTCGATGGAAACTAATTAACATAGTTGAGAGGGGGATAGGTCATGATCATACCGGTGAAGACGGATTCGAAAATGATCGAAAGATGGGACGAAAAACTGTGCTTGTAGTAGCGGTTGCCGCTGCCTTTCGGTGCCGCGGGTGCTGATGCGATCGCGCGGCGTCGCTGGCGTAGTCGGCCGGTCGCCCTCCGGTGGCTGTGCGGTGGCGGAAATCGGGGTCGGCGTAGTGGAGGTGGAGAAGTCAGCGGCTAGGGTTAGGGTTTTTTAGGATATCTGTATATATATATATATATATAGAGGCGGGTGATTAGGGAATAGGTCGGGGTCGCTCGCGGGCTTGGGGGGTTTACTAGCTGTGGTCAGCTTAGTTGCTGTGGTTTAAGAAATTCAATTAAGTTTTTTTTTCTTTTTTTTTTATACGTCCGCATCCCCTGCCCTTTATCTTTTTATCAGGACACCATCTTCACCTCTATATCTCACAGTGGCCACTCTTATGGTATGGGCATTCTTTCCAGGAGAAGGATAAAGAGCTAACAACAAAGAAAGGCGTATATATATATATATATATATATATATATATATATATATATATATATATATATATATATATATATAAGGTAATAAAATTTCAGAAAATTTTATTAGTACATTCTAAATTTTATCATCCTTCTACAAGATTTTCTAAATAAAATAAAATATAATAATAGTTTTGTTCTATAAATTCTAGATGAGTAATTACCTAGGTAATTAATTCATTTATATGTTATTTTCTAATTAACCAAGAAATAATGTAATTAAATTCAATGGTTAATTAAATAATTATAATACTTAAAATTAGGGGTTTTACATTCTACCCAACTTATAAAAAAATTGTCCTCGAAATTAAAACTAAGCCACGATATAAAATCAAGGATGGTATATGTTAGAAATGAACAAAGTAAATTTATACCTTGATCTCCGAACATATACGAAAAATATTTGCACATGTCGTCACCGCGCTCCCAAGTGGATTCTTCTGGCGCACAATACTTCCATGCCACACGGACCAAGGAAATAGACTGGTTCCTCAACATTTTCTCTCGACGGTCAAGGATCCCCACGGGTTGCTCTTCGTATGACAAGCTCGGCCCAATGGTAATTTCGGAGTGGTCGAGAACATGACTGCTATCTGCCACATATCGTCTAAGTTGCGACACGTAGAATATATTATGCACTCCCTCGAGTGAAGGTGGTAGTGCCAGTCGATACTGTCACGCCCCGGTCCCGCCCGGGCCACCGCAACGCCCTGCCCCGCCCCGTGCGGCCGAGAATTAACGAACCGGACACGTATCACCGTGCCTCGGCGCGCCGGACGCGAATCACCGCGCCCGTCCCGCGGGTGCGAGGGAGGAAGGGAGCCAAGCGAATGGCCCGTTCGAGCTTTCGGGGGACGTGATGCCGCACGGGCCTGGGGTTGCGCCCGTACAAGGCCAATCGTTTAAGTTGATAGTTGGCTATCATCGCATCAATCGAGTAAGCAGCGGAAAGGGACTTGTTGCAATGCAATGCATTTAGCCAACTGAGCGTTCGGGACAATCGAGGCAACTTGGGTTTCCTTTAGCAAAGGCACACGTTCGTTCCATACATTATGCCCCCTTATACGATAGCATTCTCGGGGCAACAATCGAAACCAGGATTCCGGGTCTTCGGGAATGTGGCACGCCTATCGCTTCCTCGGACGATCCAGTACCTGCGAACAAGTAAACTGTTGGTGGGTCAGCACTTTATACAAGTACTGGTGAGATAAATCAACTGAACAGAAACAAGCATTCACTCAAACAGGCACTAAGTAATCATGTTATAAAATATTACATTACTAGTGATCTTTCTAGTTTTACCTAGGTTCGTTTCATGCAGTTCTAGCAGAGTCGATTTACTTGTTTAGAAACATGTTTGGAAACAGAGTTTCATATTGAATATGCAAGCAAGCAAACCGTTCATGTTTCAGGGTGTGCGCAGCATATCTCGTGCAACTCGAGGGTCTGATGCAAAGCTAGATACACAATGCACATTCTTAGGGGCAGTCACTATCCAAGCCAACACAATGACTTAGCTATATGCAGGGCGGTCCCCGAGTATCTCAGGATCGGCAGCTGGTGGAACAGCATACCAATGACTCATTTCTCTGATGCTAATGGCAGCTGTGACCCATGGTGGTTATAACGCATGCAGTTCAGCTCTCCACCAAAAGCCATTGTCCGACCGCTTACGAATGCATGGAACACTATCAAATAAACTCTAGTATGCAGACAAGATGAACCATCAGAATATACTCATTGTTGCGGGGCAATCCGACTTATCACTTGAACACGTTCAGGCACAGTATGGTTCTCTCGAAGCATAGACGATAGTGAACATATTCATGCACTCTAAGCAGGCGATCCAGGATTCTCGTTAAGCAGGCATTGTTTCAAAGACAAGCTAGGTGAGTTCGTTCATTAACATGCAAGGCAGGTTCTATCATTCTCTTAAGAAAACATTGCAAGCAAAAACTCAGGTTATTATTAAGGCGTGCAAGAATCAGAGAGCGAAGTTCTGCCCACTCACCTTGATATATAACGCCGGCGCGGAGCGGGGCGTTACATACTTACCAACCAACAAAAAGTTTCGTCCTCGAAACTTCAAGGATAAACTTCTCGATATTTCGAGTAGCGATAGTGCCGTCCCTCGCCGTACTCAATCGAAACAATCAAGCAATTCAAGTTCAGGAAACATTTTGCACTTTGAGAATATCTATGGACTTATTGTATGGAACGCTCTTTGCAAAACCATATCGATAATATCTCAGAGTCATAGCAACGGTTTGGGCCAGAGAATCGATTCCGCTCTGATACCATTCTGTCACGCCCCGGTCCCGCCCGGGCCGCCGCTCCGCCCTGCCCCGCCCCGTGCGGCCGAGAATTAACGAACCAGACACGTATCACCGTGCCTCGGCGCGCCGGACGCGAATCACCGCGCCCGTCCCGCGGGTGCGAGGGAGGAAGGGAGCCAAGCGAATGGCCCGTTCGAGCTTTCGGGGGACGTGATGCCGCACGGGCCTGGGGTTGCGCCCGTGCAAGGCCAATCGTTTAAGTTGATAGTTGGCTATCATCGCATCAATCGAGTAAGCAGCGGAAAGGGACTTGATGCAATACAATGCATTTAGCCAACTGAGCGTTCGGGACAATCGAGGCAACTTGGGTTTCCTTTAGCAAAGGCACACGTTCGTTCCATACATTATGTCCCCTTATACGATAGCATTCTCGGGGCAACAATCGAAACCAGGATTCCGGGTCTTCGGGAATGTGGCACGCCTATCGCTTCCTCGGACGATCCAGTACCTGCGAACAAGTAAACTGTTGGTGGGTCAGCACTTTATACAAGTACTGGTGAGATAAATCAACTGAACAGAAACAAGCATTCACTCAAACAGGCACTAAGTAATCATGTTATAAAACATTACATTACTAGTGATCTTTCTAGTTTTACCTAGGTTCGTTTCATGCAGTTCTAGCAGAGTCGATTTACTTGTTTAGAAACATGTTTGGAAACAGAGTTTCATATTGAATATGCAAGCAAGCAAACCGTTCATATTTCAGGGTGTGCGCAGCGTGTCTCGTGCAACTCGAGGGTCTGATGCAAAGCTAGACACACAATGCACATTCTTAGGGGCAGTCACTATCCAAGCCAACACAATGACTTAGCTATATGCAGGGCGGTCCCCGAGTATCTCAGGATCGGCAGCTGGTGGAACAGCATACCAATGACTCATTTCTCTGATGCTAATGGCAGCTGTGACCCATGGTGGTTATAACGCATGCAGTTCAGCTCTCCACCAAAAGCCATTGTCCGACCGCGTGCGAATGCATGGAACACTATCAAATAAACTCTAGTATGCAGACAAGATGAACCATCAGAATACACTCATTGTTGTGGGGCAATCCGACTTATCACTTGAACACGTTCAGGCACAGTATGGTTCTCTCGAAGCATAGACGATAGTGAACATATTCATGCACTCTAAGCAGGCGATTCAGGATTCTCGTTAAGCAGGCATTGTTTCAAAGACAAGCTAGGTGAGTTCGTTCATTAACATGCAAGGCAGGTTCTATCATTCTCTTAAGAAAACATTGCAAGCAAAAACTCAGGTTATTATTAAGGCGTGCAAGAATCAGAGAGCGAAGTTCTGTCCACTCACCTTGATATATAACGCCGGCGCGGAGCGGGGCGTTACATACTTACCAACCAACAAAAAGTTTCGTCCTCGAAACTTCAAGGATAAACTTCTCGATATCCCAAGTAGCGATAGTGCCGTCCCTCGCCGTACTCAATCGAAACAATCAAGCAATTCAAGTTCAGGAAACATTTTGCACTTTGAGAATATCTATGGACTTATTGTATGGAACGCTCTTTGCAAAACCATATCGATAATATCTCAGAGTCATAGCAATGGTTTGGGCCAGAGAATCGATTCCGCTCTGATACCATTCTGTCACGCCCCGGTCCCGCCCGGGCCGCCGCTCCGCCCTGTCCCGCCCCGTGCGGCCGGGAATTAACGAACCGGACACGTATCACCGTGCCTCCGCGCGCCGGACGCGAATCACCGCGCCCGTCCCGCGGGTGCGGGGGAGGAAGGGAGCCAAGCGAATGGCCCGTTCGAGCTTTAGGGGGACGTGATGCCGCACGGGCCTGGGGTTGCGCCCGTGCAAGGCCAATCGTTTAAGTTGATAGTTGGCTATCATCGCATCAATCGAGTAAGCAGCGGAAAGGGACTTGTTGCAATGCAATACATTTAGCCAACTGAGCGTTCGGGACAATCGAGGCAACTTGGGTTTCCTTTAGCAAAGGCACACGTTCGTTCCATACATTATGCCCCCTTATACGATAGCATTCTCGGGGCAACAATCGAAACCAGGATTCCGGGTCTTCGGGACTGTGGCACGCCTATCGCTTCCTCGGACGATCCAGTACCTGCGAACAAGTAAACTGTTGGTGGGTCAGCACTTTATACAAGTACTGGTGAGATAAATCAACTGAACAGAAACAAGCATTCACTCAAACAGGCACTAAGTAATCATGTTATAAAATATTACATTACTAGTGATCTTTCTAGTTTTACCTAGGTTCGTTTCATGCAGTTCTAGCAGAGTCGATTTACTTGTTTAGAAACATGTTTGGAAACAGAGTTTCATATTGAATATGCAAGCAAGCAAACCGTTCATGTTTCAGGGTGTGCGCAGCGTGTCTCGTGCAACTCGAGGGTCTGATGCAAAGCTAGACACACAATGCACATTCTTAGGGGAAGTCACTATCCAAGCCAACACAATGACTTAGCTATATGCAGGGCGGTCCCCGAGTATCTCAGGATCGGCAGCTGGTGGAACAGCATACCAATGACTCATTTCTCTGATGCTAATGGCAGCTGTGACCCATGGTGGTTATAACGCATGCAGTTCAGCTCTCCACCAAAAGCTATTGTCCGACCGCGTGCGAATGCATGGAACACTATTAAATAAACTCTAGTATGCAGACAAGACGAACCATCAGAATACACTCATTGTTGCGGGGCAATCCGACTTATCACTTGAACACGTTCAGGTACAATATAGTTCTCTCGAAGCATAGACGATAGTGAACATATTCATGCACTCTAATCAGGCGATTCAGGATTCTCGTTAAGCAGGCATTGTTTCAAAGACAAGCTAGGTGAGTTCGTTCATTAACATGCAAGGCAGGTTCTATCATTCTCTTAAGAAAACATTGCAAGCAAAAACTCAGGTTATTATTAAGGCGTGCAAGAATCAGAGAGCGAAGTTCTGCCCACTCACCTTGATATATAACGCCGGCGCGGAGCGGGGCGTTACATACTTACCAACCAACAAAAAGTTTCGTCCTCGAAACTTCAAGGATAAACTTCTCGACATCCCGAGTAGCGATAGTGCCGTCCCTCGCCGTACTCAATCGAAACAATCAAGCAATTCAAGTTCAGAAAATATTTTGCACTTTGAGAATATCTATGGACTTATTGTATGGAACGCTATTTGCAAAACCATATCGATAATATCTCAGAGTCATAGCAACGGTTTGGGCCAGAGAATCGATTCTGCTCTGATACCATTCTGTCACGCCCCGGTCCCGCTCGGGCCGCCGCTCCGCCCTGCCCCGCCCCGTACGGTCGGGAATTAACGAACCGGACACATATCACCGTGCCTCGGCGCGCCGGACGCGAATTACCGCGCCCGTCCCGCGGGTGCGAGGGAGGAAGGGAGCCAAGCGAATGGCCCGTTCGAGCTTTCGGGGGGCGTGATGCCGCACGGGCCTGGGGTTGCGCCCGTGCAAGGCCAATCGTTTAAGTTGATAGTTGGCTATCATCGCATCAATCGAGTAAGCAGCGGAAAGGGATTTGTTGCAATGCAATGCATTTAGCCAACTGAGCGTTCGGGACAATCGAGGCAACTTGGGTTTCCTTTAGCAAAGGCACACGTTCGTTCCATACATTATGCCCCCTTATACGATAGCATTCTCGGGGCAACAATCGAAACCAGGATTCCGAGTCTTCGGGACTGTGGCACGCCTATCGCTTCCTCGGACGATCCAGTACCTGCGAACAAGTAAACTGTTGGTGGGTCAGCACTTTATACAAGTACTGGTGAGATAAATCAACTGAACAGAAACAAGCATTCACTCAAACAGGCACTAAGTAATCATGTTATAAAATATTACATTACTAGTGATCTTTCTAGTTTTACCTAGGTTCGTTTCATGCAATTCTAGCAGAGTCGATTTACTTGTTTAGAAACATGTTTGGAAACAGAGTTTCATATTGAATATGCAAGCAAGCAAACCGTTCATGTTTCAGGGTGTGCGCAGCGTGTCTCGTGCAACTCGAGGGTCTGATGCAAAGCTAGACACACAATGCACATTCTTAGGAGCAGTCACTATCCAAGACAACACAATGACTTAGCTATATGCAGGGCGGTCCCCGAGTATCTCAGGATTGGCAGCTGGTGGAACAGCATACCAATGACTCATTTCTCTGATGCTAATGGCAGCTGTGACCCATGGTGGTTATAACGCATGCAGTTCAGCTCTCCATCAAAAGCCATTGTCCGACCGTGTGCGAATGCATGGAACACTATCAAATAAACTCTAGTATGCAGACAAGACGAACTATCAGAATACACTCATTGTTGCGGGGCAATCTGACTTATCACTTGAACACGTTCAGACACAGTATGGTTCTCTCGAAGCATAGACGATAGTGAACATATTCATGCACTCTAAGCAGGCGATTCAGGATTCTCGTTAAGCAGGCATTGTTTCAAAGACAAGCTAGGTGAGTTCGTTCATTAACATGCAAGGCCGGTTCCATCATTCTCTTAAGAAAATATTGCAAGCAAAAACTCAGGTTATTATTAAGGCGTGCAAGAATCAGAGAGCGAAGTTCTGCCCACTCACCTTGATATATAACGCCGGCGCGGAGCGGGGCGTTACATACTTACCAACCAACAAAAAGTTTCGTCCTCGAAACTTCAAGGATAAACTTCTCGATATCCCGAGTAGCGATAGTGCCGTCCCTCGCCGTACTCAATCGAAACAATCAAGCAATTCAAGTTCAGGAAATATTTTACACTTTGAGAATATCTATGGACTTATTGTATGGAACGCTCTTTGCAAAACCATATCGATAATATCTCAGAGTCATAGCAACGGTTTGGGCCAGAGAATCGATTCCGCTCTGATACCATTCTGTCACGCCCCGGTCCCGCCCGGGCCGCCGCTCCGCCCTGCCCTGCCCCGTGCGGCCGGGAATTAACGAACCGGACACGTATCACCGTGCCTCGGTGCGCCGGACGCGAATCACCGCGCCCGTCTCGCGGGTGCGAGGGAGGAAGGGAGCCAAGCGAATGGCCCGTTCGAGCTTTCGGGGGACGTGATGCCGCACGGGCCTGGGGTTGCACCCGTGCAAGGCCAATCGTTTAAGTTGATAGTTGGCTATCATCACATCAATCGAGTAAGCAGCAAAAAGGGACTTGTTGCAATGCAATACAATGCATTTAGCCAACTGAGCGTTCGGGACAATCGAGGCAACTTGGGTTTCCTTTAGCAAAGGCACACGTTCGTTCCATACATTATGCCCCCTTATACGATAGCATTCTCGGGGCAACAATCGAAACCAGGATTTCGGGTCTTCGGGAATGTGGCACGTCTATCGCTTCCTCGGACGATCCAGTACCTGCGAACAAGTAAACTGTTGGTGGGTCAGCACTTTATACAAGTACTGGTGAGATAAATCAACTGAACAGAAACAAGCATTCACTCAAACAGGCACTAAGTAATCATGTTATAAAATATTACATTACTAGTGATCTTTCTAGTTTTACCTAGGTTCGTTTCATGCAGTTCTAGCAGAGTCGATTTACTTGTTTAGAAACATGTTTGGAAACAGAGTTTCATATTGAATATGCAAGCAAGCAAACCGTTCATATTTCAGGGTGTGCGCAGCGTGTCTCGTGCAACTCGAGGGTCTGATGCAAAGCTAGACACACAATGCACATTCTTAGGGGCAGTCACTATCCAAGCCAACACAATGACTTAGCTATATGCAGGGCGGTCCCCGAGTATCTCAGGATCGGCAGCTGGTGGAACAGCATACCAATGACTCATTTCTCTGATGCTAATGGCAGCTGTGACCCATGGTGGTTATAACGCATGCAGTTCAGCTCTCCACCAAAAGCCATTGTCCGACCGCGTGCGAATGCATGGAACACTATCAAATAAACTCTAGTATGCAGACAAGACGAACCATCAGAATACACTCATTGTTGCGGGGCAATCCGACTTATCACTTGAACATGTTCAGGCACAGTATGGTTCTCTCGAAGCATAGACGATAGTGAACATATTCATGCACTCTAAGCAGGCGATTCAGGATTCTCGTTAAGCAGGCATTGTTTCAAAGACAAGCTAGGTGAGTTCGTTCATTAACATGCAAGGCAGGTTCTATCATTCTCTTAAGAAAACATTGCAAGCAAAAACTCAGGTTATTATTAAGGCGTGCAAGAATCAGAGAGCGAAGTTCTGCCCACTCACCTTGATATATAACGCCGGCGCGGAGCGGGGCGTTACATACTTACCAACCAACAAAAAGTTTCGTCCTCGAAACTTCAAGGATAAACTTCTCGATATTTCGAGTAGCGATAGTGCCGTCCCTCGCCGTACTCAATCGAAACAATCAAGCAATTCAAGTTCAGGAAACATTTTGCACTTTGAGAATATCTATGGACTTATTGTATGGAACGCTCTTTGCAAAACCATATCGATAATATCTCAGAGTCATAGCAACGGTTTGGGCCAGAGAATCGATTCCGCTCTGATACCATTCTGTCATGCCCCGGTCCCGCCCGGGCCGCCGCTCCGCCCTGCCCCGCCCCGTGCGGCCGGGAATTAACGAACCAGACACGTATCACCGTGCCTCGGCGCGCCGGACGCGAATCACCGCGCCCGTCCCGCGGGTGCGAGGGAGGAAGGGAGCCAAGCGAATGGCCCGTTCGAGCTTTCGGGGGACGTGATGCCGCACGGGCCTGGGGTTGCGCCCGTGCAAGGCCAATCGTTTAAGTTGATAGTTGGCTATCATCGCATCAATCGAGTAAGCAGCGGAAAGGGACTTGTTGCAATGTAATGCATTTAGCCAACTGAGCGTTCGGGACAATCGAGGCAACTTGGGTTTCCTTTAGCAAAGGCACACGTTCGTTCCATACATTATGCCCCCTTATATGATAGCATTCTCGGGGCAACAATCGAAACCAGGATTCCGGGTCTTCGGGACTGTAGCACGCCTATCGCTTCCTCGGACGATCCAGTACCTGCGAACAAGTAAACTGTTGGTGGGTCAGCACTTTATACAAGTACTGGTGAGATAAATCAACTGAACAGAAACAAGCATTCACTCAAACAGGCACTAAGTAATCATGTTATAAAACATTACATTACTAGTGATCTTTCTAGTTTTACCTAGGTTCGTTTCATGCCGTTCTAGCAGAGTCGATTTACTTGTTTAGAAACATGTTTGGAAACAGAGTTTCATATTGAATATGCAAGCAAGCAAACCGTTCATGTTTTATGGTGTGCGCAGCGTGTCTCGTGCAACTCGAGGGTCTGATGCAAAGCTAGACACACAATGCACATTCTTAGGGGCAGTCACTATCCAAGCCAACACAATGACTTAGCTATATGCAGGGCGGTCCCCGAGTATCTCAGGATCGGCAGCTGGTGGAACATCATACCAATGACTCATTTCTCTGATGCTAATGGCAGCTGTGACCCATGGTGGTTATAACGCATGCAGTTCAGCTCTCCACCAAAAGCTATTGTCCGACCGCGTGCGAATGCATGGAACACTATCAAATAAACTCTAGTATGCAGACAAGACGAACCATCAGAATACACTCATTGTTGTGGGGCAATCCGACTTATCACTTGAACACGTTCAGGCACAGTATGGTTCTCTCGAAGCATAGACGATAGTGAACATATTCATGCACTCTAAGCAGGCGATTCAGGATTCTCGTTAAGCAGGCATTGTTTCAAAGACAAGCTAGGTGAGTTCGTTCATTAACATACAAGGCAGGTTCTATCATTCTCTTAAGAAAATATTGCAAACAAAAACTCAGGTTATTATTAAGGCGTGCAAGAATCAGAGAGCGAAGTTCTGCCCACTCACCTTGATATATAACGCCGGCGCGGAGCGGGGCGTTACATACTTACCAACCAACAAAAAGTTTCGTCCTCGAAACTTCAAGGATAAACTTCTCGATATCCCGAGTAGCGATAGTGCCGTCCCTCGCCGTACTCAATCGAAACAATCAAGCAATTCAAGTTCAGGAAACATTTTGCACTTTAAGAATATCTATGGACTTATTGTATGGAACGCTCTTTGCAAAACCATATCGATAATATCTCAGAGTCATAGCAACGGTTTGGGCCAGAGAATCGATTCCGCTCTGATACCATTCTGTCACGCCCCGGTCCCGCCCGGGCCGCCGCTCCGCCCTGCCCCGCCCCGTGCGGCCGGAAATTAACGAACCGGACACGTATCACCGTGCCTTGACGCGCCGGACGCGAATCACCGCGCCCGTCCCGCGGGTGCGAGGGAGGAAGGGAGCCAAGCGAATGGCCCGTTCGAGCTTTCGGGGGACGTGATGCCGCACGGGCCTGGGGTTGCGCCCGTGCAAGGCCAATCGTTTAAGTTGATAGTTGGCTATCATCGCATCAATCGAGTAAGCAGCGGAAAGGGACTTGTTGCAATGCAATGCATTTAGCCAACTGAGCGTTCGGGACAATCGAGGCAACTTGGGTTTCCTTTAGCAAAGGCACACGTTCGTTCCATACATTATGCCCCCTTATATGATAGCATTCTCGGGGCAACAATCGAAACCAGGATTCTGGGTCTTCGGGACTGTGGCACGCCTATCGCTTCCTCGGACGATCCAGTACCTGCGAACAAGTAAACTGTTGGTGGGTCAGCACTTTATACAAGTACTGGTGAGATAAATCAACTGAACAGAAACAAGCATTCACTCAAACAGGCACTAAGTAATCATGTTATAAAACATTACATTACTAGTGATCTTTCTAGTTTTACCTAGGTTCGTTTCATGCAGTTCTAGCAGAGTCGATTTACTTGTTTAGAAACATGTTTGAAAACAGAGTTTCATATTGAATATGCAAGCAAGCAAACCGTTCATGTTTCAGGGTGTGCGCGGCGTGTCTCGTGCAACTCGAGGGTCTGATGCAAAGCTAGACACACAATGCACATTCTTAGGGGCAGTCACTATCCAAGCCAACACAATGACTTAGCTATATGCAGGGCGGTCCCCGAGTATCTCAGGATCGGCAGCTGGTGGAACAGCATACCAATGACTCATTTCTCTGATGCTAATGGCAGCTGTGACCCATGGTGGTTATAACGCATGCAGTTCAGCTCTCCACCAAAAGCCATTGTCCGACCGCGTGCGAATGCATGGAACACTATCAAATAAACTCTAGTATGCAGACAAGACGAACCATCAGAATACACTCATTGTTGCGGGGCAATCCGACTTATCACTTGAACACGTTCAGGCACAGTATGGTTCTCTCGAAGCATAGACGATAGTGAACATATTCATGCACTCTAAGCAGGCGATTCAGGATTCTCGTTAAGCAGGCATTGTTTCAAAGACAAGCTAGGTGAGTTCGTTCATTAACATGCAAGGCAGGTTCTATCATTCTCTTAAGAAAATATTGCAAGCAAAAACTCAGGTTATTATTAAGGCGTACAAGAATCAGAGAACGAAGTTCTGCCCACTCACCTTGATATATAACGCCGGCGCGGAGCAGGGCGTTACAGATATGCCACTTCTCTCACTCGCTCTAGCACGTCAAATGGTCTAATATACTTTGGGCTCAATTTGCCACGCCCTTCGAACCGAATAGTGTCTCTAGTAGGTGATATCCTCAAGAAGACATGATCGCCTTCTTTAAACTCCAAGGGACGACGATGAAGGTCTGCCCACTGCTTCTGCCTGTCTTGCGCTGCTCGCAAGTGCCCTTGTATCTTCTTCACTGTCTCTACAGTGTTGACTATCAACTCTGATCCCAGGATCTGGCGTTCTTCCACGTCACTCCAACACACGGGAGACCTACACTTTCTTTCATACAATGCTTCAAACGGAGCCATCTTGATGCTCGCTTGATAGCTATTGTTGTAAGAAAACTCCACAAGATGTAGGTGGTCCTCCTATGATCCTGCAAAGTCCAACATACAAGCCCTCAACATATCTTCCAGTGTCTGAATAGTACGTTCGGACTGACCATCTGTCTGCGGGTGATAAGATGTACTGAACTTCAGATGAGTCCCAAGACTCTCCTACATGCTTCTCCAAAAGTGAGATATAAAACACGAATCCCTGTCTGACACAATGCTGACCGGAATGCTGTGCAATCTCACGATCTGCCTCATATATAAGTCAGCCAAAGCTTCTGTAGACTGGCCAACTCTAAAAGGCAAGATATGTGCGGACTTGGTGAGTCGATCTACTATTACCCATACAGCATCTCTCCTACTTGGACTCTTGGAAAAACCCGTGACGAAGTCCATAGTGATGTGCTCCCACTTCCACTCAGGAATCGGAAGTGGTTGCAGTAGCCCTGCTGTTCTCTGATGCTCTGCCTTCACCTGCTGACATACTAGACATTTGGCTACAAATCGAGCTATCTCTCTTTTCATGCCATGCCACCAAAAGTGCTGTCGTAAGTCACGGTACATCTTGGTGCCTCCAGGATGAATAGAATATATCGAACAATGAGCTTCTGCTATCAGCTCCTGTCGAATCTCTCTATTGGGAACATATAGACGATCACCACATCGTAATGTCCCGTCCCCATAGAAGCGCAATCCCGTCTGCTCTCCGACCTCTGTCCTTTCTTTCAGTCTCCTGAATCTGGCATCCGTAGGCAAAGCTGCCTTGATCCTCTCTACTAGTAATGACTGTACTTGCAAGTTGGCTAATGTCCCATCTGCTCCGGGTAATACCATTTCTATGCCAAGTTCTTGCAAGTCCTCCAATAACTCCCTCTGTGTCGTCAAGAAGTAAGCTGCTTGTTTTCGGCTTAATGCGTCGGCTACTACGTTAGCCTTGCCTGGGTGATAATGCAGCTCTATCTCAAAGTCTTTCATCAACTCAAGCCACCGACGTTGCCTCATATTTAGCTCCTTCTGCGTTAAGACATACTTGAGGCTTTTGTGGTCTGTATAGATCTCCACTCGTTCCCCATATAGGTAATATCTCCATAGCTTAAGAGCAAAAACAACGACTGTAAGCTCCAAGTCATGAGTTGGATAATTCTTCTTATGTACTCGTAACTGTCTAGATGCATATGCAATCACCTTGCCATGCTGCATCAACACGCATCCCAAGCCTTTTTCCGATGCGTCACTGTAAATCACATAACCTCATGATCCTGATGGAATAGTCAATACTGGCGCTGTGGTCAGTCGCTTCTTCAATTCCTCGAAAGTGGCTTGACACTCGTCGGTCCATACGAACTCTTGATTCTTGTACGTCAACCGGGTCATCGGCGCTGCTATCCTTGAGAATTTCTCCATGAACCATCGGTAATATCCCGCAAGTCCAAGGAAACTCCTCACCTTCGATGCTGATTTAGGAACGGGCCATGTCTCGACTGCCGAGATTTTCTCTGGATCAACAGAAATACCCTCTCCCATAATGACATACCCAAGAAACGAGACTCTGTCCAAAAAAAACTCACATTTACTGAGCTTCACATATAACTTCTCTCTCCTCAAGGTCTCTAGGATGATCAGTAGGTGCTTCTCGTGCTCATCGTGGCTCTTCGAATAGACAAGTATGTCATCTATGAAGACGACCACAAACTGGTCCAAATACTGATGGAATAATCGGTTCATTAAGTCCATAAATATAGCTGGAGCATTGGTCAACCCAAATGGCATGACTAGAAACTCGTAGTGTCCATATCTTGTCTTGAATACGGTCTTCGGGATATCCTGCTTCCGTACCTTCACCTGGTGATATTCCGATCTCAAGTCTATCTTCGAGAATACCTTGGCTCCACTAAGCTGATCAAATAAGTCATCAATGCATGGCAATGGGTATTTATTCTTCATAGTCACTGCATTTAAGGCTCTGTAGTCGATGCACATACGCACTGACCCATCCTTCTTTGGTACAAACAACACTGGTGCTCCCCAGGGTGATGCGCTTGGCCGGATAAAACATTTCTCCTCTAATTCTTTCAACTGTACCTTCAGCTCATCCATCTCCTTCTTCGTCAATCTATAAACATGCGATGCTATGGCTGCTGCTCCCGGTGTCAATTCAATCAAGAATTCTACGTCTCTGTTCGGAGATAGTCCTGGCAATTCCTCTGGAAAGACGTCTTGGAACTCTGAAATAATGGGGTGATAAATAACGTCGTCCATAGCAAGCTAAACACCATCAAGGGCTTCTGTGGATCCCCGTACAAACTCAAGTTCCGGCTGGCCTGGTACCTTAAAAAGAATGCTTCCTCCAAAACAGTCGAAGAAAGTGTGGTACTTGCTTAGCCATTCCATCCCAAGCACAATATCAAAATTTGGCATAGGAAGGACTAAGAGTCGGGCATTCATCTCTCTGCCACGAATCATTACAGGACTCGATTTACAAATCCGACTAATAGGTACAACTCCTCCGCCGGTGAGAATTCTAACACAACTAGGTAAAGGTGTAGTGGCAATATTGTGTTTGACAATAAAACTAGAAGATATGAACGAGTGGGTGGCTCCTGTATCAAATAATGTCACAGCAAAAAAAGTAAAAGCAAGAGTAATACCTGCTATAACATCAATCTCCTGTTCCATATCATCCACTTCTAGTACAAAAGCTTGTCTATTCCTTTATTGTAGTCCATGTCTGGCCCTCGTGAACTGATTCTCCTGAGTAGGTAGCGGTGGTCCTAGCTGAAATCCTCTGGCTGCTGGGGGTCGAGGTGCTCCTGGTATAGTCATCTTTTGAACTGGCTTCGGTGCTGGAAGTGTTAGCCTCTGTATTGGCGGTAGAAGCGTCAATGCCTGCTGCATTGGACAGTCTCTTGCCAAATGCTGTCCGGAACCATACCTCATACATTATCCCAAGTGGGTCCGACAGTCTCTCGAAATGTGTTCGGGTTTCCCACAATAACTGCATAGGAGCTTCTCCGAAATCTGGTACGGTTCTGCTCTGTGCTGATGCTGCTGTTGCTGTGCCAACAGACGTCTGATAGGCCCTCCTTATTGTGTCCTTGCTAGTCCCAGTTGTGTCTTCAGTTGACCTCACTTACCATCTAGCTGGGTCCTTACGCATGTCATCCATAGGTCTGTAGGCAGCTGTGATGCTTCTAATAACTTCTGAGTGTGGGTAATCCAGTTTGTGGTCTCCTCTGGGCTCTCAGTGCCTTTATAGGGTTTTGGACCCATCTGTACAAAGTTCTTGAATGAACCAACTCGAGCTCGCGGTACTGGAACCAATGCCTGGGCTGGTACAGGTGCCTGTGCAGCCATTCTCTCAAGTGCTGCCAGAAATTCTCGCTTTTTTTCTGCCGCTTGTTGCCTCCGCTCTACAGCTAGTGCGGCCGTCTGTTGTCTCTGTTCTTGCATCATCATTTGGAAGAATTGGAACAGCTGTGTCTGGCCATCCTGTGGTTTCGATGAAGCTGGAAAAGTCCTATTAGGCGATGCGGAAAGATCAGATGGAACTGGATTGTGAGTCTGTCCATCCGGCCCCGGAAGTCTAGGAGTCGTTGGGGCCTCTCCTCGGATTTGGCCGTTGGCTCCTGAAAGTGTGTCGCCTCCGGTGGCAATACATCCACTACGCAAATTCATCTCTCTGCAAGAGGTGGACAAAAAGATTAGAAGGAGTACATGAATCAAACATGATGCAAGTATTTAAATGGGAAGGTTGAAAGGGAAGATGAGTTTTAGTCAAGCGTGGATGAGATCCTATACTCTATTCCTATACGTAGGCTTGTTCGGTACAGTAACGTAACCGAGATAATATATTCGAAGACCTGTATGGGCCACCACAAAAACATATCATGCCCAGTCCAAGAATACGTAGGACTAGGAATACGCAATATTCCAGCTGTATGTATATGAAACTCCAATGTGTTGGAAGATCGTAACACATACGTACGCTGTACATGAATATCAAATCCATAAGTGGTAATATTGTGTCAACACAAGTCACACGCAATCTATACCTCATCCACAGCATAAATAAGAAATAGAAAATAAATAACTGAATCTCAAATATGAAGTATCAAAGAATGTTAGTCGGGTGGAGACAAATCCACTGCCAATCGACTATACTAAGACTAAATGAGAGAAGAAATCAAACTCTAATATAAGATAAATGTTAATAAAGGAAATACTACTAGAATATCCATCAGCTACGATGAATCAAAGGTACTCTGAAGGTAAGACCTCCTCAGTCTGGTATGAAGCGTCAGGTCCGGGTCCATACTCCTGTGGATAATCCTGCACGTTTATACCTGGAAAGGTACCAGGTCATCAGAGGGACATAACAAGATACATAGAAGCATGCCAATAAAGTACTGAAAATAAACATCCAATGGGTCGCCTAACCATATATGTGAATACACTTTGAGAACAACTTTCCAACATGTGGGCTATCTGGCTAAAATGGGATTGGCATGATTCTCTCGAAGATTCAGGGGCCTAAAAAGTATGTCGTCTTTTGAACGCCAGAGGCCGCCTGATAATAATAATATATATAGTGGTCATCATGACCGCGCATCTCCGGCGGAGCGTACGGGTTACACAAGGAAAGTGCAAAGGAGCCCAAACGCCTTACTTGTTATCCTTCCCACCCCATGCTCTAAGCATGTTACATCCATGACACGATGATACCTCTAAATAACTGCTAGGTCTTCTAGCATGCAATTTCTATCAACAGTTATCCCTATCTGTCGCACGTCCTATACGTACCAGTGGCCAGCCGAGTGCGCAAGTCTGTGTCCTACATGAGACTCACACTCGTGTAATAACAGTGTCATGGCCAATGAAACATAAAAATATCTCATGATAATGGGGTGGTCTCATAAACTAGGTCAACATGCATATATATAAATAAAACAGAATACGACGCCATCGTCGTTACACCCAAGTTACTCTTGGACGCGCAGTTTATATAGCAGTTAAAATATATGAACTAAATGGACAAAAATAAAATACATGCATCATATGGAATATAAATTACAGTACAATGGCAAGGTATACTTGCCTGACAAGCAATCTGAGTAGTGTAAGCGTTCAGACGTCAAGTACACAGGATCAGAAACTACGGCCTCCGAATAAACGTCTCCGGATGCTGAAATAAATATCACCAACGTTCCCAGAATCTTTGAGATAGCTAGAAAATACTACCCTTTCGTCCAATTTGGACACAGGGGCAAAACGGTAATTTTGGGTCAAAGCGGGGTCCATATGTGGCCTACTTTGCACCAAAATACGTGCAAGATGTAAAGGTCTCTAAATGGAACAAATTATAAGTTAAACAAATTCTAAACGTCAATACGAACTCAATGGTATATCCAATTTTAGATTCCGGTGAGTCAAACACAAATTCGCCCTTAAAGTCAACCGTGGGACCCGCAAATAGGCGGCTTGGTCAACTGTCTCAGAATCGCATAAAACTTGGGTCACAGGACCAGCATGATACCACGAATCCAATGGCGTAAGTTTCGTCGTATTCCGACGAGCGTACACAAAATGGTGCGATGTTTTACAAAAGTTGCGATACGAAAACTTTTTACGGATACGGGTTGATTCCGACGCGCACACACGTTCAAATCAGTTTTCGTGAAAGTCCACACGTCAGGACATACCATACGCGCTATTCGGTATAATTGGTACGTGACAGGGCGGTCCCGTTTGGCGGGGCACGCTCCGTATCGCAAATTTTTAAAGTTTTAAAAATAAGGCTTTCATAATTTTTAACCCAATTTATCTCTGCATTTAACGCAAAATAAAACATTCTAACTAACAGGGAATGATCTTGGTTATATAGACTCCACATAGCAAAAAATAGATTTAAATTTGGAGGTCTATGGTGGAAGATAACAGCCTCTAAACATAGGTGGTTGAACAGTTCACAATAGTTTAAATTATGTGGTTTTTCTTCAACTTGGTCTCAATTTCTACCTAGTGTTAAACGTTGTTCGATGGAAACTAATTAACAGAGTTGAGAGGGGGATAGGTCATGATCATACCGGTGAAGATGAATTCGAAAATGATTGAAAGATGGGACAGAAAACTGCGCTTGAAGTAGCAGTCGTCGATGCCTTTCGGTGCCGCGGCTGCTGACGCGATCGCACGGCGTCACTGGCATAGTCGGTCGGTTGCCCTCCGGTGGCTGTGCGGTGGCAGAAATTGGGGTCAGCGTCATGGAGGTGGAGAAGTCAGCGGCTAGGGTTAGGGTTTTTTAGGATATCTGTATATATATATATATATAGAGAGAGAGAGAGAGAGGCAGGTGATTATGGAATAGGTCGGGGTCGCTCGCGGGCTTGGGGGGTTTATTAGCTGCGATCAGCTTATTTGCTGTGGTTTAAGGAATTCAATTAAGTTTTCTTTTTCTTTTTCTTTTTATTTATACTATATATATATATATATATATATATATATATATATATATATATATATATATATATATATATATATATATATATATATATATATATATAAGGTAATAAAATTTCAAAATTTTTTATTAGTACATTCTAAAATTCTATCATCCTTCTACAAGATTTTCTAAATAAAATAAAATATAATAATATTTTTGTTCCATAAATTCTAGATGAGTAATTACCTAGGTAATTAATTTATTTAAATATTATTTTCTAATTAACCAAGAAATAATGTAATTAAATTCAATGATTAATTAAGTAATTATAATACTTAAAATTAGGGGGTTTACAGTTTATGCGCGACCAGGTTATGCACATAGGACTATGAGTACCTTGGCACATGTCCTTTCAAGCATGAAGGACCATGAGAATGAGGATTTTAGATCCAATTTTAAACCAAAATAGAAAGGTAAAATCTTAACTTGGTTGCTATGATTGCACATATTAAGTCATCTGGCGTGGTTGCTGACTGGTGAATGGACACTAGTGCATCTAGCCACGGGAGATCTAGGAAGAGTAGTTCACCGAGGTCAAACATATCACTGAAGAAGGCCGAAGATCTCGATAGCGAACAAGGATCAAGCAGAGGATCTGGGGATCGGGACAATGGTTCTTGTAACGTCCCGCTCCAAACGGTTACTTATGGAACACTTGTTGCTTTGACTCGATTGAGAATCGAGTCTCGGAAAAACCTTACCACCAAATCAACACGGACGAAATACAATGAACCCTTCAAATTGATGGAACGACTTCTATTGAAATAAGTCCAAGAGTTTTCGTTGCTTGCTTTGCTTTTTGGTTTGGTGTTGCTTTGTGTTTTATTTTGCTTTCGATGACTTAGTTTTTATGTTTCGCTTTTTTCGCTTGCGCATTCTTTTCGAATCGCTAAGGGAAAGAGATCGAAAGATGCTAACCAAGTATTGTTGCATTTTCAGAACGCATAACCAAAGAGTGAACGTTGCATAAGACTTCCCCATCATCTCGTTCGATTCAATCGGTGAGTGGCTTAGGCCCTTCGATGAATCCTTTAGTTCATACATCCTAACAAAATGATCTTTAGTTCACTTGAATTGCTTGTCCTTATGGTAATGTTAATTTTACTACAAGATATGCTAAAAGAAATAAACTGCATGCAAATGTACATAGAGTTACTGCTTTACTTCAATTAAATGTGTGCCTCTTACTCACCTGTTGCGTCACTAGATCGTGCATTGAACCTTTTATGGTTAGTGTTTGTGTCCAATATAAAATAATGAAAGAGAATAGTCTAGTAGCCCGCCCTGATGTTCTGGTCCTACGGGATCTAGGGGGATGTGGCTATTAGATTGTTATATGCTTGTTCATGTTTGGTGCATCCTAATAGTTTTATTTGATAGAACGTTGCTTGTCATGCATTGGTCTCGGACAACTTGTGCACAAGGTAATAGTCTCTCGAACGATTTCTGGGGCACTGGAAATCGGTCGTCCGGAAGGAATTGTGAGAGCACCCCGATGTTCCGGTCCTACGGGATCTAGGGGGGTATTGTTGTCCATTAATGGGGCAACTAATGGACCGTCATATAGATAGGTCACATGCTAGGTTTATCTTCTTGCATACCTATCATTTTGACACCAAGATTGATTCATAAATTTATCCATATATGCAAATTGTGGCTAACTTGTGTGTCTGCTGCAGGGATAACCGCTCGGTCGTGGGTAAGAATTATCATATTCATGCTTCAATTATTGTTTATGTTTCCTTGCATGATTTGTTAAACAGAAACTAGACAACTAGAAAGATCACCTGATAATGCTAGCTTTTCATGCTTACTTAGTATGGATTTCTAGGTGAGTTTGGCCACGGTCGCTCACCAGTACATGTGGTAGTACTGACCCATGTTTGTGGGCAAATATCCAGGTACTGGACGCGAGATCTTGGCAAGCATTCTGAATCAGTGTTAGCACAACCTTCCGAGGGATCGTGCTCGTGCTGCTTCCTTTGCTTTCCTCTCCAGTGGGCAACTCCTCTTCTACTAGATATTTTGATATTTTGGTCCTACTAAAATGATGTAATATGTGGGCGTTGTGGCTAGTTTTAGGAATATAAAAATACTTGTAAGCCTTTTATGGCATATTTTGTAACTCAGCCAAGCAAGCACTTTGTAATCCAAATATTTGAGTATTCAATAAAAAGAAGTATTTTGTGTTCCTATCAATGTGTTCAACTTTGGTTCTCTGCATTTACATTTCGTGCCTATATATGTATATTTTTGTCTAACTTGTGTCTTGTGCAAGTACTTTGCCTGATGCAAGCACAACTTAGTGTCACGTCCCAGTCCCAAAATGATGTGGGACTGAGCACGTGAGCAATGGCCAGCAGCACGCACCGATGGACAACCCAATTTAATGGATCCATCAGGGCATGCTTAAGCTGTAGTCTAGCAATACTAAGTACAAGTCTCAGGTATTTCTAATCTCATCCACAGAAAGTCACAGATTAAAAGCCAGAAATTATGCAATGAAAATAAATACTGAAATCTCAAATAAGCTATCTTGGGAACAAATCCGAGAATTAGTCTGTTACATTTAAGAAAGGACAGGAATTTAAAATGCTGGAAATGGAAATACTGTATAACTGAAGCCGGTGCTCAAGAGAAGTCTTCGGCCACTATCTCGTCCTCGGTTCCGGGTTCTGCTCCAAGGAGTGCTCCTGTACCGTACACCTCGGGGTAGATCTCTGCGGCTACACCTGGGGACATAGTCCATTCCAGGTCCTCAGGGGACATAACAAGGTACAGAAAATACAAGCCAAAACATATGCAGTGCAACAATAAAATAAACAGCAGGGTAAATATGTAAACCAGCTAGTGATATGCAAGTGAGAGTTTTAGTCATACTCAGGCTGAGACTACTACAGGATCAGTGTCTAAGAAACCATAGCAGTATTTTCTAGAAGAGCCAGAACTTGTGCCAAAGCTCTGTATCAGAGACTAGGACACCTCCAGATAACATTATTTACATTATAATCAGCCTTGATATGGTAATACTCTCCCCACCCCATGTAATCTCCCGTCACAGTTCCAGAATATATCAGGTACAAGTCACGCAAGTTTGAACTAATGCAATGAGTCAGGCTAGAATCTAAGCATGTAAACTGTAATGACATGAATATGTAACCTATACGGAATCACCAGGTATATCTCAGGCAATTCCGTCACATGAATAGTATCAGGTGTCCTGGGTTGAGCAGTTAAACAAGTTACATAAGAAACTACCAGAAAATCAAGTAAAATACTATAATCAGAAATGTCTAAGAATTGGCAGGCTTTACTTGCCCACTGATGTATAACCAAGTCCAGGAAATATGTAGCAAGCTGCAAGTTTTGGCGAGGTACACTTGCATGTGGTTCCGGCTATGTTCACGGTTCTGACTTCGGTTGAATTTGCAGGCGGTACTCCGGTTGCTGAAATAAACATCACCATCAGATCCAGAAAATATCAATCAGCTAGAAACGCCTGTCCTTGGGTCCAATTTGGAGACAAGGGCAGAAACGGCAGTTTCGGGCCAAAACGGGGTCCACCGGTGGGCCCGCTTTGCACCGAAAAATGCGTCAGGGTCAATGGTCTCCAAATTCACCAAACTTAGTGTTCACAGGTCAGAAACGCTGATACGAACCCAACGAAACTTTCAGAATTGAATTCCGATGAGCCGATCACAAAATCGCCCGTCGAGCGAGGCCTGTGGGGCCCACGACACGCGATTTCGTCAACGTTCTCAGAATCGAAACAAACTTGACCCACAGGACCAGCGTATCGCTACGAGTCCGATGGCGCAAGTTTCGTCTCGATCCGACGTGTGTACACAAAGTTAGGGCACATTCCAGAAAGTACGGATACGGGGCGATGTCCGCGGATACGCGTTGATTTCGGTGTGCACGCACACCCGAATCAGCTTCTGTGAAATCCTACACGTCCGTATCGACGAGGCGCACGTATCTGTGAAGACCGCGCGCGACCAAGTCGTCCCGTTTGGCGGGGCGTACTCAGTTCCGGGGTGAATCGGGGTCTGGGTTTTTCCTGTTTTTGGATCGCGGTGTGCGAACACCACAGGACGCGATGCCCCGAACAGTTTGTCCGGACACCGAGAGGGTCATACAGGCTTCGCAACTCAATTTGCGGAATCAAAAACGGAGCTACGAGCAAAAAGATACACGCACCTGAAGGGACCCGAGAAACCGGGATCAAAATCGTGTCCTACACGTGTCCGATTCGTGTCGGACACGGACTCGAGAATTAGGGTTAGGGTTAGGGCTTTCGCCGGAGGACGGCGCTGGGGCGGCCGGGCTGCGGCGGAGGGTGGCCGGAGCTCTGCGGCGAGGCGGCGCGGCACTCGAGCGGAGGCGGCGGCGGCGAGCACGGCGGCCGGAGGCGGTTCGTGCTGCTGCTGCTGGTGCTGCTCGCCGGGGAAGGAGGAGGAGGGGCGGCGTCCGGTGGCTCGGGGAGCGGCGCTGGCTGCGGCGCTGCACGGCGTGGCGGTGGCGGCGCTGCTGGGGGCACGGCGGCGGCGAGTGGTGGTTGGCTGGGGGCTGCACGGTGGGGGAGATCGGAGGAGGCTGGGTTTAAATAGGCGGCCGGAGGCTGTTGGGGGGCCGAGAGAGGCGGGGAGAGGGCGGTGGACGTGGGGGTGAGTTGTCGGAGCGGGCGGAGGGCGCGGCGGAGGCGGCGCACGACGCGGGCAGCGGAGGAGTCGTGGGGACGAGAGTGGGGACGGGTCGGGTTTGCGGGTCGGGTGGCGGATCCGATCCGACCCGACCCGCTGGGCAGGGTTTGGGCCGGGTTGGGGCTGGGCCCGGTGGGCCGGGTCCAGCGGGCCGCGGGCTGGGCTGGGCTGGGTTATTATTAAATAAATAATAATAATAATAATAATATAAAATCAATAATTAATTAATAATTAATTAATTAAATAAATAAATAAATAAATACTTTTTAGGTATTTAAAAATAGGTCCGGGGCCCGATAAATTCCAGAAAAATTGCCCTAAGTCCAGTTTTTCATTTTACATCCAAAAATATTATTTTTATAATATTTTAATACTGTTTAATATCAATTAAAAATCATTGAATAATTAAAACCCAGTTTTTAAATTACAGAAAATTCCCAGAAAATTTCAGAAAATTGTGAAAAATCCAGTTTTTAAAATTTTTAAAAAATTCAGGAGGTTTACACTTAGGCTTGCACGACATCGCGTCCAAGCGAGGACGATTGGCCCTTACGGGACCGGGGCGCGACAGTTCTGGACTTCGAGAAGTTACAGTCAAAGAAGTATGTATAGCAAAGTACCAGTGATTACCAAGGAACTGATCTCGAAAAGTCTGTTTCAGACTTGAGGGTGAACATCCATGGTTGCCATATGGTGATATCTTGGTAGAAGACATACTTTGAAATAAGACTTCAGTATCAAATGGATGTTCGAGCTTCTACTTGTGAGTTGAGTCTCATTACAAGAGTTGTGGGATACCAAGACTAGGACATGTACTCTGTACCGCAAGATGTCTAGTTTATGGTTTATCTCCAAATGTGGGGGTAAGAAGGTGGAGAAGTATGAGGTCTGTACGCATACAAAGATTATAAGAAAGTTGTTCAAACGGGTAAATCGAAGTAAAGATTTTCTGGAGTTGGTACATTCAGATATCTGTGACTTCAAACAGTTCTCCACAAAGGCCATGATAAAATATTTTATTATCTTCATCGACGAATACTCGAAGTACGCGTTCGTCTATCTGCTCAAACCAAAAGATGAAGCATTCAAGAAGTTCAAGGAATTCTGGGCTGAGGCTGAACGTCGAAAAGGGCAACAACTCAAGAGACTCAGAAGTGATCGAGGCGGAGAGTATAGGTCCATTGAATTCACATCATTCTGCAAAGAACGAGGAATTTTCAATGAGACAATTGCTCCGAATTATCCTTAATAAAATGGAGTAGCTGAACGGAAGAACAAAACGTTGACAGAGATGATAAAGTTAATACTGTTAACTGTGGGTCTTCCAAACTACTTCTGGGGAGAAGTTGTGTTGACGGCTACGTTCATCCTGAACAGAGTGATGTACGCAGCATCCAATGTCACTCCTCATGAACTCTGGTTCAAAGTCAGACCCAACTTGAATGTCATTCGAGTGTGGGAGTGTCTGGCGTATGCGAAGCTTCCAGACTTAAAGATTCAAAAGCTAGGAATGAGGACTACGAAGGCAATCTTCCTGGAATATGCTGAGAAGAGTAATGCTCGGAAGATTCTTAATATTTGAGTCAAATTATATCATCAAAATCTTGCGACGCAGAATTCTTTGAAGATAAATATACAATTTTATTTTTGCGAATATTCTGGAGAAAAGTGTGAGTGCACAGGAGGCTAACGCTTCCAATGAAGATGTAGTCCAAGAAGAAGTTGTCATTCTAGAGACAACGTTCAAACCAGAGCTTGCAACCGGTGTATAAACGAGTGAGGAGACAGAAGGACTTCGGAGATGACTTCGTCACCTATTATGTGAAAACAGATCCGCTTACCTATGATGAGACGATGAAGACCAGAGACGCTATTTTATGGAGGAATGCTATAAATAATGAGTATGAATCAATAAACTCCAACAATACTTGGGTGTTGGTCGATCTGCCTGAAGGAGCTAAACTAATCGGATCTTCAAGAAGAAGATGAAGGCCGATGGAACTGCTAACAAATTCAAGACAAGACTGGTAGCCAAGGGATTTTGCCAGAAGCAGGGGATCGACTACTTTGATACATATGCTCCAGTAGCACGGATGACGACCATCAGGATGTTGATTGCTATAAGTGCAATCCATAAGCTAGTTATACATCAGATGGATATGAAAACAGTATTCATGAATGGTTAATTGACTGAAGAGATTTACATGCAACAACCAGAAGGATTCATCTTCAAGGGCCTTGAAGACCAAGTCTGCAAGTTGGTAAAATCGTTATATGATCTAAAACAAGCTCCCAAAATATGGCATGAGAAGTTTGATAAAGGTCATAAGATCAAACGGCTACAGGGTCAGCGAGACGGACAATTATATTTATACAAAGTTCGTTGACGGGAGAGGAGTTATCGTTTGTCTATACGTGGATGGTATGCTGATCCTGGACACGGATCGAGCACGTTTCACTGAGACAAAGAAGTTTCTCTCATCCAAGTTTAGTATGAAGGACTTGGGGGGGAGCTGATGTGATCATAGGGATCAAGGTCATCCGGACGGGCACTGGAGTGGCGCTGTCACAGTCTCATTATATTGAGAAGATGCTCATACGCTATGAATATCAGGATCTTCCAGGGATCGATACTCCATACAGGTGTGACAAGAAGCTAAAGCCAAATCCGAGAAAAAGTGTCAGGCAGCTAGAGTATTCAAGCTTCATTAGAAGTTTGATGTACGTAATAACTGCCACAAGACCTGACATAGATTTCGTCATGGGGATGCTGAGTCGGTTCACGAGCAATCCAGGTGTTGAGCACTAAAAAGCTGTGAAGAGAGTAATAAGATATCTCAAAAGGACTCAGAATTATACATTGCACTACAGCAGATATTCGACAGTAGTGGAAGTCTTCAATGATGCAAGTTGGTGTTCAGAAGTAGAGAGCAAAAGGTCCATAGGAGGATACGTCTTCTTCATGGGTGGAGCTGCTATATCGTGGAAGTCGAAGAAGCAAACAATGCTCTCTCATTTCTCGATGGAATCTGAGTTCTATGCACTGGCGGCTGCAGTGGATGAAGCAGAGTGGCTTCGGGAACTTATGTATAATCTTTTAGTGGTTGGTGCGCATATTCGGCAGTACCAATTCACTACGACAACAAGGTGACTGCAGCAGTTGCATCAATTTTTTCTCTTTAATGGATAGAAGAGATCTGTGTGGCTAAGGCACATGGTGCTGTATGAGCGCATCAAGGATGGCGTCATGGTAGCGGTTAATATTTGGAGCTAGCTGATTCTAGCAGGTCCATTCAAGACACTACATGAGCGCATCAAAGATGGCATCATTATAGTGGTTGATGATCGAAGTCAGGAGGGTCTTGCAGATCCGTTCATATAAGACCTCAAGCGCCAGCTGATCATAAGAAAAATAAAGGAGCGTAGTAATCCATGTTACAATGGCGACACCACATGAGGTACTTTGACAGGATAAAGCCTCGGATTCAGGCCATGTCATAGCGGCGTAACACCGCATATAATCAAGGACACAACATACATGGGCTTGGAGGACTTTTAATATTCTGCCTTTATAATTCTACGATAAAGTTTTATGTTATTAGTTTAAAGAGAAATCTACTAGGCATCTACGTAAACACCCAGATTTTTCAAAAATTTAAAATAAATTTTTGGGATTTTTTCGCTATTTTTAAATAATTAAAATAAATGTTTTTTCTGGAAATAAATAAATTTTGTGATTTTATTTAATATTAAAATATTATGAAAATAATATTTTTGAGTGTAAAATAAATAATTAGTCATAGTGTAATTTTTTTGAAATTTATTGGACCCAAAAACTATTTTTAAAGACCTAAAAATAAAGTTTTTAAAATAAACCAAAACAAATCAACCTGAACTGAACCGGTTTAAACTAAATAAACCGTAACAAATCCTGAACCAACCCAACTAAAACCAACCCTAACGGGTCGAATTTGAACCCGACCCGTACCCGACCCAAACCATAATGGATCGGGTCGGATCCGGATCCAAAACCCGAACCCGCTAGACCCGACCCGTTACTGCCGCAGTAACCGCTGTAAACCCCGACCGTTCCCCGACTTCTCCCGGCCGTTTCCACTTCCCTCGCCGACTATTTCGACCCCGCCGACTCCCCGCTGTCCGCTCGCCTCCCCGCCGACGCTCCACCTCCCTGAAACCGCCAGAGCCCTCTCCTATAAAACCCCGCCGAACCCCGGCCCCCTTCACCGCAGTCAGCCACCGCCATCACCCCTTCAGCCCGAGCTCCGACGACCGTCCTCCGGCCGACCCCGACCTTCCCGCCGACCCCAGAGCCGACCAGCTCCGCCGCGTCGCGCCGCTCCGTGCACGCAGAATAGTAATTTTCGGCGTTCTGTTCCAGTGAGCATATTTCTCTCTCCTCGTCATCTCATTTTTCGAACGGTCTGTTATGACATGTTCGCTGTGTAACCCTCTCGAACCCCGTATAATTAGTTCGGGATATCACGTCCTGTGTCGATCGCAAATTGTGACGCAAAAACAGAAAAATAACCCTTATTTCTGAAAATTCAAAAAATGGTCCCGAACTCACAAGTTCACGACCGTTTTGCGTGCAACTTGTTAATTATTTCTAAAGTTTACTTTAACAGTAATTTAGACCATAGAACCAAGTTTTAAACCCTGTATTTAGTTTAATTTATTGTGTTGTAGATTGTAATTATTTTGCGGGTAAAAAAGACCAAAAACTTGGTTATTCACAAACCAAATTTTTTCGGAACTGGGTGCGCCCTGCTAAATGAGGCGACTTGATCGCGTACGAATTTCACCAAAAGGTGTGTACCGTCAATACGGACGTATGAGATTTTACGAAAGTTGATTTGGATGTGCGTGCACACCAGAATCAATGCGTATCCGTCGACAACACCCCGTATCGGCAATGTTCTGAAACTCGTTGTAATTTCGTGTGTGCTTGTCGTTTCGAAATAAAACTTGCACCATCGGACTCATAGCGATACGCTGGTCCTGTGACCCATGTTTGGTTCGATTCTGAGAACGTTGACAAAATCTGGTATCGTGGGCTCCACTTGACGGACGATTTTGTGATCGGCTCATCGGAATCTAATTCTGGACATTCCGTTGGGTTTGTATCATCGTTCTGGACTTGTAGACACTAAGTTTGGCAAATTTGGAGAACTGTCTCTGGCATATTTTTCGGTGCGAAGTGGGCCATATGTGGACCCCGCTTTGACAAAAAATTATCAAATTTACCCCTGTGTCCAAATTAGACTTATGGATAGGCAATCCTAGCTATTTTATATCTTCTGAGCATGATGGTAATATTTATTTCAGCAACCGGAGGAGTACTTGAAGATCCCACGGATACCAGAGCAGCTGCTGGAAACCAAATCCCAGGCAAGTGTACCTTGCCAATCTTACAGTACTTGCTACATAATATTCTCTTGATATATTTATATGATGTATCTGTTCAACCTAGGACCGTGTGACATTACTTAAGTCCGAATAAGATTCGGGTGCCAACGCCGTATGCGGAGTTGTGTAACGTCACATAGAGATTGATATCGCGACCCTGTACATTTTTGTGCTTGCATTATCAAGTACTTCATACCAAAGGACACCTGATACTATTCATGAGACAGAATCTTCTGAGTTATTTATGGTGATTCTGTATAGGATAAATGATTCGTGACATAGATATTACATATGCTTAGCTATCATTATGACTCACTGCATCAGTTAGAGGTCATGATCTTGCGTGTCATGGACATGAGACGTGTGATTACATTGGGTAGGGAGAGTCTTACCATATTAAAGGCTGATTATATTATATATATAGTTATTCTAGAGGTGCCTTAGACTCTGACACAGAGCTTTGGCACATGTACTGGCCCTTCGAGATAAATGCTGCTATAGGTTTCCCCGACACTGAGCCTATAGTAGTTTCAGCTTGAGTATGATTAATGCTCTCACTTGCATATCACATAGCTGGTTACATAGTTTATCTTATTGATTCATTTATTATTGTACTACATTTATTTGGCTTGAGTTATTCTTGTACCTTGCTATGTCCCCTGAGGACCTGAAATCCGGATTATGTCCCCAGGTTTAGCAGAGGAGATCTACCCCGAGGTATACGGGACAGGAGCAGACATTGGAGCAGTACCAGAACCAGAGGACGAGGTGATCGCCGAGAATTTCTCCTGAGTATCTGGTTTATTATACTCAGTTATTTCTATTGTTGGACTCTTATTTTCTGTCTATTGATATGCTGTATCAAACTCATTATCGGGTTATTCCCTGAGACTTTTATTAAGACTTGTTGATTATTATTTTATCTTGATTATTCTGATATTGATTGTATTTATATTCTGTGGATGAGATTAGTATCGTAGACCTTTATTGTTGTTTTACAGCTTAAGTACACCCCGATGGATCCATTAAATTGAGTTTGCCCATCGGTGTGTGCAGTCCCACGGTATTTTGGGACTGGGACGTGACAATATAACTTTTGTTCAAAGAAGGATCATTGACTGGGAGAATATCAGGAACAATGGGTAGTCCTTTGAGACATTGAGGGGTTACGGACCCAGAACCACTGTTGTCTACTATCTATTCTCTGAGTATAACAAAGTTCTGAGGGAGGATGACTTAGATGGCTTAATGAGTTCTAGGATATTTGGAATGTCCGGCGTGTTTTACAGGAAGCACGGTAGCACAACACTACAAAGGAATAGAGAACTCCATGCTACAATGGGTGACACCACCACGAGGTTCCTCGATAGGGTAATGCCTCGACTTCGCGAGCCATGTCACAGCGACGTAGCACCGCATATAGGCAAATGGCCTAATACTGTAAAATAAAGAGTGATAGGCAACACTACAAATAGGTCGGTGTCCTCCTGTTACAATGGTGTAAAACCACCAAGAGGTACCTAGAGAGGGTAAAGTCTCGGTTACGTGAGCCATTTTACAATGGCATAATATCGCAAGAAAGCACAATGCTTCATACTAGGTAGTTTGGCACTACAAAGAGATTGAGACCTCATACTACAGTGGATGCCACCACAATGAGGTGTAACCTCGGCTTTGGACCATGTCATAGCGGAGTAGCATCGCAAGAAAAAGTAAGGCTTTATGCCAATGACTCTTTAAAAGAACTCACCTAGAGTGTATGGAAAGAGATATATGTCGTCTCTTGAGGGTAAACTTGTAGACGTCTAAGATACATACATCGAACCAGGCGTGCACAGGGCCTTTAATGTGCAACCGGAAGCACAACTGATGTCATTGTGTGAGTGAAAAGAATTACAGCTATAGTACATAATTCAAGGCTTAGTCCGTTCTTGTCTCATATTGTTATTCGACCCATGCGAGAAGATTCAAGTCGAAGCGACATCTATCCTAATGCATGATGGACAGTCATTGTGGGGAACGCTCAACCCATATATTGAGATATGTGGAGAATTGTTGGTATTTTTGCCTTTGGACTAGTAAAGATAGTCCCACATTGGCTACACCACCAAGTGGGTATCTCAATATAATACTTTGTATGTGTTGAGGTGTGCACATGGGGTGTGGTGAGGCACATGGGTGCCATATAGTGGTGTTTTATTAGGAGAAAAAAATGATTAACTCCTCAATGAAAACTTTTAAGTTTTTTGTCATACTCTTGGATATTATTCCATAGGTGCTAAGCCCCAAAGGGGCTTAGCGACTCGGACTCAAACCAAGGCTCGGGCTCGGGCTCGAGCTCAAGGGCGCAAAGTGACGTTTTGTTGGCGCACTTAGCACGTCAGCATCGTTGCAAGGCGCTTGTGCGCTTTTGTTGCGCGAGTTTTATGCTCGCGTTGCATGCGTGTGTTGCATGAACAGGCGCTGAGTGGGTGCTGAACGGGCTGAGCGGTAGCTGAACGGGCGTTGAGCGAACTATGCTTTAGGATGCGATTATGGGATATCAATTTTGTATATTGGTTTTTTAGTCCCACATCGGAAAGAAGAGGAGGATGTGCTTCCATCCTTCCCTATATAAAGAGCCCTCTAACCTTCTTTTGGGACACACAAAAAATTGTTAAAGAGGAGTCCAAAGGAGTCCGTTCGAGTCACACAAAGAGGTGACTACGAGCGTTCCAGAAGTTCTCTTGTGAACTTGCTGGCTCATGGGAGCAGATCCTCGATAGAGGACGAATCTTGCTTTGAGCAACGGTGGTCTTTACCGTCCCAGCAAGAATAATTTTATTCTGTCTTCTTCTCCTTTTTCTTCTTTGTTCGTTCTGTCTGATTGCAACTGCGTTTTGTAAGAAAAAACGAGGGTTGTTTTCGTTTTATTGGTTCATGTTCTATCTTAATTGCAACTGCGTTTGCAAGGAAGAAAAACGCTTGTTTCAGTAAGTTGGTTTCTGGAGTTGGCATTCGTCTTGAGTTAAGATATCTGTTCAGGGAGATCTTGTTCCATCCTAACAAGCTCGTTCAGAATTTTATTGCTACTTTCCTAACAAGTTCGTTAAAAAATTTGTTTTTGACCTCTGATCAATCCATCAGAAGATTTGTTTCAGGGAATAATACAAATGACATAAATTTCTTGACAAGAACATCACACAACATGTGGCATACTCGGTTGTCTGCAAGCTTGCAGATGTTGAATCAGGATATATGACAATATGTGGGCAAAGATCGATCCACAAACATAGGCATCAGTCGAGATAGTGACTCAAGAGGAGGGACATCTCTTCCTATGTTGCTGAACTCAATTTATTGGGCATTGAAAGGAGTTGGCACATCCTTCTCACTCGATAAGGACTTTATTGCCGACTGTTTTTGCTTAAACAACTAACCACCTTTGCACCGGAAAGAGATATAAGATCTAGGTAGGCTGGTGGCAAAAGATCAGTAGATTGAGTCATAGAGACGTATTATTTCTTATATTTATTTGGTAAGAATTGATATTGTGTGTTTGGGGCAACCTACCCAACTGGAGTAAACCTTCCAAAGTTAACAGAAGCCAACCTTTGTCTTGTACTTATAATAGTTGCACACTCTACAGAGTCTTCAGTGATAAAATGAAATGATTACACACTGATGCCCCTCAAAGGGCAATATTCTCCAATTCAAGGTTCACAGCATCGATATTGAAATCAGTATCGAATCGGTATTAACGGTATCGTAAATATCGTCGGATTCGAATCGGATATCGGATTTTTGGTATCAGATAGCAAATAATTATAAACATTTAAAAAAAAAATATTTTATTCATTTAGACATATTTTAAGTATTTCTAGTATTTTTTCTTAGTAATTTTGAAATTGAATGAATAGTAGCCACCATTGTCGATTGTTTTACTTGCTATAGATAAGTTTTTCTTCTTTTACAACTTTGCTATACTTTTACACCCTTGTTGATTGGTCTTTTTCATTTAATTTTTTTTTGTCGAATTGACCAAAGAAGAGATTCCAAATGTCGGTATCGGATCTGGACATGTCAAACTGTATCAGTATCGGCCGTATCGGATCGGCTGATACTGCAAACTGTGCTCTAAATGGCACTCTTCCTAGCTGATGCAGGTCACTCTGGCTGGCTGGCTGGCTGGCATGAAGTAACTTTCAACAAAGAAGTCTGTGCTTGTTAGTTTCAAGATATTCAGAAATATTTAATCATGAGGCCGACAGCTTTCATGTTTGAACATTTTCTGATTAGTTGAAGTGAAGGTTTTGGTTCAAATTTTGGTAAGTTCAGTTCGAGGAAGTAATCAACAAATCTATTGGGCTTTAATATCTTTGTTATGATTAGACGTCTACTGAAGGCTAGGCTAGGCTAGGCTACAAATAAAGAATTCATGCAGATTCTGTACTCCCGTATTGATTAATAAATTCTCAAAACAATCTTACTCCTAATTAAATTCTGAACTCAAAATCATTCTTGATTGTATTTGTGTAGTTTATCGTCTTACTTACAGTTGATCTCTCCTAATTCAATGGTCATCTACCCCATTGTTGTCCTGCATCATTACTAGTTATTCATGATTAGCCATATCGACGTCAGTATATTATATTTTTGTTAAATCCGCTTAAAATACACGTTGGAGAGATTCGATCTGGATTTTTGTTATACCATGTTAAATTTCTTGCCACCGGACCGAAGCTATGTACTGTTGGTGAGGGTTATATATCTCTTATAGCATCTATTCAACTCGATAGAGGTCATGTCCTATATAACACTAGCAAAAATCATATGTTCTTGACATCCAAGTTCTGTTCGTTTAAGCTTATCTCTGGTCCTATCAGCTCCCTTAACTACTAACAAAAACCATTTCTTGTTTTGCGTTGAACGTGTCCAAATCATCTTAAGACGATTTTTTCTCGTCTTGTCATCATTTGACACCACTTTCGACTTTTTACAAATACATTCATTTCTTATCCTATATTTTAATGTATTGTCACTCATTCATCTTCCACTCTCATTTCAGCTATGTTAATCTGTGGACATATTTCTACTCTGCCTAACGCTCCGAGCAATAAAGCATTGTTGGTCTTCGATTGTCTCATCTGATTTTTTGTTTTTTTTTCCTTTCAACTTCAATGATATTATGCGATCACAAAGTATTCCAAAAGCATCCCCTCCATTTCAACTAGTTTGTTTTAATTCTATGCACAACTTTCCTTTCAACCTCTCTGATCATAATGATGGTGATATAGTGAGATACTAAATACTGAAAAATATCAATCACAACTCTCTTGTTCAAATATAGGTTTCTCCTGCTTACTTCACCTCCTTGAATATGTTAATACTTGTATATATAAAAATTGTTGAATGGAACTAGAAACTTTTTTCTTTTCTTTTCTTTTACTAGTTTAAATGTAAAAGGATTTAGGTGAAAGCTTCCACTGAAATTAATATATTTCATATAGTTGAAGTAGTTCAGTAATAACTGGTCAATAAATATGAGGCATTTATGTTTAACATTAGGGCTTACATGTGTCATGTTTGAACATATGTTTAATACTATCGTTTAGATATCAACATCTAGAGTTAAAGTAGAAACTTTGAATTTGGTTCAGAATCTGAACGACTATTATGATCTTAGGATCAGATTAATTTGATGGAATTGATTATCTATTAGGATTAGCAGAGTAATCAAGAGTAGGTATAAAGAATTTATGCCAAATTTGTTTTTTAGTTTTTCTTAGGTATTGTTGGGAAGGGGAAAAAAATGAGGAAAGGAAAAAGTAGAGGGGGAAATGGAAGGAAAATGAACACTAATTGATGTTTGGGAAGGGAGGAAGGAAAATAGAGCAGGGGAATTTGAAGGGAAAAAAAAAAATGGGACCCACAAAAAAAAATTCCTTTCAAAAATAGAAGAAAATGAAAAAAATGAGAGGAAAGTGGGAGTATTTACTCAACTACCCCTCAAAAAGCTAACCGTAAAGTATGATTTGAAAAAATTTAGGACTAAAGAGTAATTATATATTTGTCCCACAAACAAACAAAATTTTATTTTTCACTTTTCTTCCCTCTACTGTTTGGTCATCCAAACAAGAGAAGAAGAAAAATTAACTTTACCCTCATTTTACACCCCTTCATTTTTCTTCCTCTCAAAATTTTCTCTTCTTCCACAAAAAAGTTCCCAAACACAGTGTTAGGGTCTTCTTGGTAACGATATTTTTATCGATTTTGGAGTATTTTTGAACCGACCGTTTATGAAGTGTTTCAAAAACCAATGCTTGTTAATTTTTTTGAGGCACTAGTTTTGATCGGCCAAAAATCTCCCAAAATTGGTGTTGAAGAATTTTGAGCAAATTTATTATTATATTATATTTATATTCTCATCAAAAATATATAATTATAACTACTAATATCATACCCTATTTTTTAACCTTTTCATATGTGTTCCCCCTTCCAAACTACGGCTACATATCCTCCATTAAGTTCTTTCTCTCATATCTCATAATTTCATCCAGTCGTTTCTATTATTTCATGTGTTTCTATTATTTTGATCACATGTGGACTTCTATTTCTTCTAAACTACAACTATTTTTTTTCCGGTAAATTCTTAAAATCTTTCTCTCATACTTTTATTCAGACGTTTCTATTATTTCATGTGTTTTTATTGTTTCATATGTTGTTTTATTATTTTTATTTATATATGGACATATAGGTAATTTTATTTGTGTAAAAAAAATTCAGAACTGTTCGTTAATGAGTTACCAAGCAAGAGTTGGAGTGGTTTAAAAGCTGCTATTTAAAACCACCCAAAACTGGATCCCTCGTAGTCGTTCATAGCCTATATTCTAAAAATATCTCATAACCTTTACCCCTAATAAAATTGCCAAACAGTCCCTTAAGAGAGTAAACATGAATTGGTAAAAATACCTTAAGGAGGATATATATAAACAAAAAATTACGTATAGAGCATCGAATTTTGTTAAAATTGCGTCTAGAACATAGATGTTTGAATTATTTCGAGGAGAGCATAGAAACATCCCTAAAAATGGCGGTTTTAAGCATTTTGCTCAAAAACGTCATTTTTAAGGACGTTTGGGAGAAAATTTGTATTTTTAAATGTTCCGCTAAAAAAATACCAATTCTACTTAATTTGTTGATAGTTATTTAAACTGTTATTTACATTAATTTACTTAAATGTTGCTTAAACTGTTATTTAAATATGGTGTAATATTTAAATAATAAAATTTGTTTAGAAACGTCTTTAAAAAAGAATGATTTTGAACAAATGCTTTAAAACGCTTTTTTTAAAGAACTTTTTTTTATGTTCTCCTCGAAATAATTTAAATATTTATGTTCTGAATGTAATTTTATCAAAATTCGATACTCTCCAAACAAATTTCTGAAATATAAATGGAGAGATGTGATTGATCTTAAGTAGAAGATTGGTAGGTAGTAGTTGAAGGTACTTTTCTCGCAGTTCTAACTCCAAGGACAACTCTCCACCTCATAATCATGTACATGATAGTTACACCTATATATGTCTACAAAATCAATCAATTCGTTACTCGTACGTTAGGATAGATATATGCTTGGCAGATGAAGAAACCACGTCTGGGTCTTTATCTGGACCCAACCCCGGCCTCAACCACCCACCCCCACGTAAATCTCTTACAATCGTCACGTAACGTCCACGTGACGGCCATCCATTGGAGAAAAAAAAAGAGGTAGAATCCGATAGCTGTTCGGGTGGCCGCCACGTGACAGAAACGTCACGTGACAGCCGTTCATTAAAGGAAAAGGTGAGACCGAACCCGACCCACGTAGCAGGAGTGAGAGAAGGAGGATCAGTTGTAACAAGGTTGTCATGGAGCCAGCCCAACTTATCAGCATCCAGCTTTTTTTGGAAGGATCGATGGAGACAATTGATCGATTATTACTTTAATTCAATTTGAAAGATATATTGGTCCACAGATTTGAATTAGGAATCAATGATCGATCGATCGATCGATCGATGGCTTGACAATTGCAACTTTGCTTCTTTAATTAAACATGATCATGACCATAATCCCCTTTTATATAGGAAGAAAACAACATTTAGGTTGGAGGAAAGTAGAGCAGTTCTACACAGATCGGTGCCTGAATCGAAACTGAAACCACGGCCACGTATCAGCTTCCTATTAGTCGAATTCTTTTTGCCTACGTTAGAAATGATTTTTGATACAGTAGTGCTGTAAACCTTAGTAGACCGCTCGCTGCTACCTAGCTCCTATCAATGACCGCCTTAAAGAAAAACAATTCTCTTCAAGAAAACTTTTTATTACTTTCTTGGAATGGAGGACGAGGAAAAGAGAAACAATTTCCTTTAAGAATTTTTTTTATTACTTTCAAGTAAAAAGAATTTTTTTTTTTTTTTATTACAAAGATTATAAATCAATTTTAAGTACAAGTAATAAAGAGATATATAGAGTGCAGCGGTGGAGGTTCGATTGGCAGGTTATTGCTATGCTTTGTTGACAATCTGACTTCAAATACAAAGACGAGAAGTTACAAAGTTCTCTCGATGCTCACAAACGTTGTTGGACACAATGTTCTTGTAAATGGTGTTCGAAATGTTAAAGGATCGTGTCTTGGTTGCACAAAAACTTAGGTTATTTATAGCCAAATCAGCAAGAATGGCTGACTATTTAAGTTTTTACATAAATGAGCAATTTTGCACAGTATTGTTCATTTCCACGGTGCTTCTTCTGTGTAACTCACTTTGACGCTATGCGAGAATCAATGACCAGACACCACATAAATGACTGTTACGCCGACTAACACTAATTCATAATGACTATTGCGGCATAATCATGGCCGACTATTATTATTTTTTTAACATTTCGCATTAAATGTCGAGTCGCCTCGTTGCCTCGAGATCTGTAATGATCATCATTAATTTTCTCATTCATTGGAGCTTGGGTGTCACGCGAAGGGAAGATTTCTGTGTGGGAGCCTCCTCCGCATGAATTGGATTTCCGCGTGGAGGCATCCCACACGTAAGTTGATTTTCTATGTGGAGGCCTCCCACGCCTGAATCTCATTTAGCGCGGGGAGCTTCTTTTCTTCTCTTCAGGCCATCCTTCGGACGCTTTGTGTCACATGTCTGACGATATCTCATGAGAGCATGCAGGATCAAAACTTGATCATTTTTTGGGTATCAACAAAATTTTTCTTCAAAGTTTTCGAAAAATCGTAATAGGTTTGTTTGAATTTCCAAATACTTTGAAACGCCAAAAATTCAACGTGTCTGATTTGACGGTCGATGAAGGCTTGCTGCCGAATAGATGCACAAGTGAGGCTCCATTGTAGGCTATCATATATGACATGGACATGATAGTCTTCAATTGGTAATTTTGATCTGAAAATTTTGTTCCATAATTGAAAATGTGTTGTTAAAAGGTGTCGAACATGAACATGGTAGACCTATGTCAACTAAATAAATACGGTTCGCTTCGTCCAAATCAAGTCGTTACTCGTATGTGTGGTTTAATTTGCATCACCCCACCGAAACAGTGAGAGATAGGGAGCCCAAGGATCCTACGTACCTGTGGTTTTATTTGCATGTCCTACCAAATGGCCCTTGCCAACCGGCCCAGAGGTTGAGTTGTTCTAGTCGGAACTAAATTTGTTTGTTCTTTGTCGTCAAAAAAAAAAATATCAAAAAAATTGTTGACGAGTGAGATTGGCAGCAACGTCGAAGTCTCCGGTTCTGACAACGTCATGGAGCTCGAATTCCGAGTTCATCAGCTTGAACTATTCGAAATCTTTCTAGTAGGAATTCAAAATATAGACTTGGTGGATTGCTAGTTTAACTATCAGAGAGAAGTTGGAATGGACCGCGAATGCTCTATTGATGGAGAGGTGTGCACTTAGGGGTCGAAAGCCGGGAGGGAGGGGTTGTTCTAATCATGTTGGTTGTCCAAGCCACAAAAACAAAATATGAAACGGAAACTAAAATCAATACGGTAGATTTTTCCATAATATGATTTCAACAAAGACGTCCCATAAACAAAATATGATTTCAACAAAGGCGGAAAGGAAGATCTCTAAGGAGACGTTTACACGATTTTTTTTTTATTATAAATTTTTGGGCAAAATTATCGTTGAAAACTTATTTCTATATTTGGTTTAGACTAAAAGTAATTCGAAAATTACAAACATTCGGATAAATAATTTATTCACAAAACATGAAAATTCTACTCCAAAAGAATAGGCGAGTAAATTTTTTTTTTTCGGGACAAATTTTGTTGTTGTTGTTTTTCTTCACTTTTTTTATTTTATCCTTTTAAGATTTTTTTAAGATTTTTTTTGGGTGTCAGTTTTTTTTTCAGTTATTTTTTTCTTTTCACTTTTTCTGTTCTTAGTTTTTTCTTTAATTTTTTTTTTTTTTCTTTTTCTTTTTATTTTTATTTACGTTTTATTTTTATTTTTTTCGATGTTTGTTTGTTTTTTTTTTTCTTTCTGTTTATTTGTTTTCTATTTTTTTTATCCTTTTTTAATTTAATTTTTAGTTTTTTATTTTTTTTCCCGAGAATATTTATAGTCACCTAGCAGGGGAATATAATTTTTTAGGAAATTTAATTATAGGAATTTGATTTCCGAAAATATAAAATTTTGGTTATATAATATACCATGTAGGAGCAGCTAGGTTTAGGTGAGGTGGTGGCAGGTACCATTCTCGTCAACTCTCATTCGGCTTCAGTATTGTTTGATTCATGTGCATCATATTCCTTTATGTCTGCACGATTTGAGACACGAGTTGGATTAGAACCCGAATCCGTATCAGTATGATTCAATATACTTACTATAACAGTATCGTGGGAGTCGATAGAGTTTATATTTCGTGTCGAGTCATAGTGTACGGGCGAGAATTTTTTGCTAGACTGATAGAATTTTCTATAGGAGATTATAACGTCGTCCTAGGCATGGATTGGTTGAGTATCCGATACACGATGATAGATTGCCATGATGGCAAGGTTATCTTTCGTATCCCCGGAGTGAAAGAACTCTCATTTTCTAGAGGCAAGATGGAGTCTCCGTCAGCAATCATGAGAATGGCAGTAGCAGAAGGAGTACATTTTTCCAGAGATGCTGATGAATTTACAGATGTGTTCCCAGAAGAACTTTCAGGCGTGCCACCAGAAAGAGAGATAAAGTTTAACATTGATCTACTTCCAGGAACAGGACCAGTGTCAGAGAGAGTCTACATGATGGCACTATCAGAGTTGGAAGTTTTGTACCGAATGATTGAAGAATTGAGAACCAAGTGATTCATTCGTGCTAGTGGATCTCCTTGGGGAGCTCCAATGCTTCTAGTAAAGAAGAAGAATGGAACTTCCCATTTGTGATGCTGGTGCATCGTCCCTTCTTTCTTTCTTTCCAATTCCAATCAAATCTAAGTTTATGTCACATATAAGGAGAGTATTTTAGTCAATCTAGTCCTAGTTGCTTAAGACTCTTATAAACTCCATTAACAGTATAAACTCATCCTCCATTTATTCTACGCAACTATTCGCACTAGTTCTTTCAATTAGTATAGGCTATACTAGTGCTTACAAACAAATAACATCAACTTGATTTTTACTCTTTGAACTTGAAATTAGTGTCCTACTAATTTCGAAGTTGGGTTCCCATTGCCGGTGCTTATTTTTAATAATTTGAGTCACATACCAAAAGTCGTGCTTTTTACCAAGTCTTTTGGTAATGCTTTAGTGAGAGGATCTGCAAGATTATTGCTAGACTTAAAATATATTATGGTGATCACCTCATTCGTTATTAACTCTCTCACGTATGTATGTCCCATACAGATATGTCTAGATTTTCCATTATATACTTCATTATACGCTCTAGACATAGTTGATTCACTATCGCAGTACATTGAAATAGCTGGCATTGGTTGTGGCCACAACTCTATATCTATTAACAAATCTCTTAACAATTCTGCTTATTTGCCTGCAGCGGCCAGGGCTATAAATTTAGATTCCAATGTGGAATGTGCAATGCAAGTTTGTTTCTTGGATCCCAACTTATCGCCCCGCCGCTCAAAACAAAAATCCATCCAGAAGTGGATTTGTTTTCATTATTAATTGACATCCAACTAGCATCATAATAGCCTTCTAATATAGCCGGATAATCATTATAAACAAGACTTAATTCTCTTGTTCGCTTAAGATATCCAAAAATTCTTGCGAGTGATTTCCAATATTTTGTGCTAGGTTTACTACTATATCTTGACATCATGCATCCGAAAAATGCTATGTCCGGCCTTGTACAATGCGTAACGTACATGAGACTTCCAATGGCACTTGTCTATTCTAATTGAGCAACAATTCTACCGTAATTTTCTTCAAATGTAATGCAGGAATCAAAAGGAGTATTTGCTTCTTTAATGTTGAGATACTTGAATTTATCAAGCAACTTGTCAATATAATGACTTTGATTTAAGACATATCCTCTTTCATGTCTCTTAACTTTTATTCTCAAAATAGTATCAACTTCCTCTAAATCTTTCATTTAAAAAACTGAAATTAGATACCTTTTGGTCTCAATATTATGTTGGTGCTAAAAATTTGTATATCATCTACATAGAGACATAGGACAACTGTATACTCTTTTGTTTTCTTGAAATAAATGCACTTATCGAAAGTATTATGCCTAAATCCATTCGATAGAATTGTTGTATCGAATTTCTTGTGCCACTATTTTGGAGCATGTTTTAAGCCATATAATGACTCAACTAATTTGCACACTTTATTTTCATTTCCAGGAAGCACAAAGCCCTCCGGTTGCTCCATATAAACTTCTTTTGTTAATTCACCATTTAAAAAGTGCGTCTTAATATCCATTTGATGCACATGTAATTTATAAATTGATGCAAGAGCAAAGAGAACTATAATGGATGTTATTCTTGCCACATGTGCATATGTATCAAAATAATCAATGCCTTCTCTTTGTGTAAAACATTTAGCTACTAATCATGCCCTAAAGGTTTGAATAGTACCATCCGTTCACTACCAGAATAAGTCAAATTAGCGACATCTGAAAACGTCGCTAAATGGCACTAAAACGTCGCTAATAAAATTTAGCGACGTAATTAGCGACATTTCATTGAAGTCGCATTTAATCTATTCGCTAACAGGGAAAACTTCACAAAACGTCGCTATAGCGATGTATACGCATCGCTAATATTTTTTAATTTAGCGGCGTGTAGCGACGCAACGTAGCTAAATTAGTGACGTGTCGTGTGTCGCTAAATATCGCTAATATTTTTCTATTTAGCGACGTTTGCAATATATTTAGCGATGTTCTGCTAACCTTGTAAATATTATCATGTCAGTAATTTAGCAACGGCTAGCGACGAAAATAGCGACATCCTGATACAGTTAGCGACATATTTAGCAACGTATCAGAACATCGCTAAACGTCGCTAAATTGTAAAAAAATTGTAAAAAAATAAAATAAATGTATTCTTGCAGTTTGTCGTATATCTCTGCAATATCACAGTTCATAAAAATAGACTGACCCGGAGCAACCCTCCGTTGAATTTTCTGGGTTCGCCGACCCTTCGGTGGAACACTCAACATCGATAAATTTGTATGAATTCAATATAAATAATAAAATAAAATTAAAAGAAATAGACATATTCTCAATAAATAATGTATGAAAATAAATATTCAACAAATTTACATGCATCATACAAACAAAGTCTGAAAAAAATATCCAGTAAGCATCACAACTAGTACTAGATGTGAATAAATAAAGTCTGAAACACTATCTCAATATATAAATGACCCAAGATCATGGGCCAAAAGTCTGAAAACAAATAAATTGTCCAAACTAGGATTACTGATGATCGGGAGAAAGAGGAGCACTGCGGTGATCCTAGGAGATGAGCATGTCCAAAGAACAACTACTGTTGATCAAGAAGAGGAGGAGGAGCACCGCCGCGAATTTGGGATATCAGCGAAGCCCACTACTCCGGTAAAATCATCATGGCACCCGATGGAGGAGTCTGTGCAGCGATGTACATGTCGATGTCGACGGACCAGGAGGACGTATCTGCACCAACGTTGTCAGTCGAGCGTTGCAAGTAGCCATAACAGATAACATTCTCTCAATACTCTGCTCCATTGACTGGCTCATTTAAACATGTGTCGTCTGCAGCCTCGTTAATGCATCACCCATGGCTACATGCGACCTCTGTAGCGCCATCATATTGCGCTTTGTCGATGTTGCCAGATCCCTCAGCTCCGACAAGCTACGCTCAAGCGAATCAAAACGTGCTAGGATTGTCACATCGTCCGTCTGCGGTGTGGGTTGCAACGTAATTTGTCATGCCCCAAAACCAAAATTCTGGAGATCGGGGGCAAAAAAGCCAGCTACGTACACCAGAGTACTTAATACTCCGTGATACGATCACGGCTGTCTAGATATGCTAGGGTTTACTCTACAATCTAATAGTCATTCCTGGGTCAAGGATCCTAGGTGTCTCAATTTCAAGCAGGCAACAAGTTACAAGATGTATGATCACCTAACATATAATAGTAAGGCGTCCCAAACTATACATACATAGATGATCATGAAGCTAGTTACAAAATAAAGAACTAGCAAGAGTGCAATATTATATGATCAGCTCTAGCTATAGTCTAGAATATGCTTTACATGTAGGCCCGTATGCTAGAATATCAAGTTCCAAAATACGAGCTAAACACGTGCTCGGTGGCTAAATATCAAAAGTACAAGTATAAGATCAAGTAGGTGATGAAGAAAAAACTCACTCATGTCCTCGGGTGCTACTGGTGTTCACCATCTTGAGATAGAAAGTACATGAGATCTTGTGGTCCTGCTCCAAAATTTGGCCATATAAAACCAGTGGGGACATACCCCAAAATAGCAAGTACCACAAGTGAGCCAACTTAGGAACTAAAATTAGCATGCAGACAAATCAGTAAAAAATAGCACAAGGAATAGTTAAATAAGTACATCAGGTAATATAACAGTTAAACAGTTCTGGAGTATTTAAACAATGATATATGAAATCAGTACTCAGGTTACTGTTTTTAGATCAGTTGTTAAATAAATCAGGACTAGACTAAACTGAAAATCAAGCAATCACGACCAATCATTCCATACGGCTTGCTATCATTAGCTACCTAGGGTTATCACAGTCCTAGTTACTAATACATACAGTTTGAGATTCTATACAGCCACATACCCTGCAGACTATCCGGGTTATCCAGGCGTAAGGATACATAGAATAGATTATATCAAGTATAGTAATTTATAAGTAAATGCAACACTCGACGGCGTGCTGGAAGTGTGTCCCTCACGACGGAGAGCTCCAAATCCATTAGGTATTGTTGTGATACCGGGATTGCATGTAGTCAGAAAATTATAGAAGCATAAAAAATCTAGATCCGTGCGTCCAACAAACATGCGTCCTAAGATCGAATCAGTAGAAATCAGGTAACAGAATGACAATGCGGCCCAAAAAAGCAGCTACCATGCGTCGACCGCTTCATAACTAGTGTTCCCGTATTCCATCAGTGCCAAACGCCACTAAGTAACTAGTGTCCGTATGCGCCAGCAGTGTCATGCGCTACTACTCCCTCAAGCATCCTTGCACGCCAATACTGGCCACATAAAGGTCTGACACAAAGATTATGTCTGATACAGAATGCTGACAAAAATATCTTTCTGAACGCCTCGAAAGACGTAAGTACGCTAAATGAAAAAAGCTCACGTCAGCATGAACTTTACTCCTGACAGGCATGCAGCACCATATGTATGATGCATTTCATATGTTTCTGGCCCCACGCGTTCCAGACTCCATGTGTCCTATGCGTCCCAGACTCCATGCCTCCAACATGGCAAGGTTTCCTGAGATAAATTTTTTTTGTTACGACTGAAGTGATTCTCTCCAACTAAATATGGGTCACGTGTCAAGCTGACCAAGTCACAAAAAAAAAGACGAGAATCGCCTAGATCTTCAACAACAGCAAATTGCAACAACGTCCACGTAGCAGCTCGGCTTGGACTCAACTACATCCTGTTAAGGGTATATACGTGGCAGCCTGCCCATAACATGTGCCTAAAGTTGCAACTGTATTCTGTTGAAGGGGCCCCATACGACCACCAAACAGAAGCACATGTGGCACCTATATCCCATCAGCATGATGACTATAAATAGGAGCAACTTGGACGTTCCAATGGCTATTTTTTCTACTTCAGAGACCATACCCCTCCAGGCGAGCTACGTACGTGCACACAAGCTCAAGAGAGAGAAGAGAGAAGAGAGCATCTCTATTCCCTCGTCGGACAATCAATAGAGTAAAAGAGTCGCTGCAGTACTCGATCTCCATCGTCACATTATCCAGATCAAAAATATTGTACATAGATTTTTTGTCTAGGATTTCTTTGTACTTCTTTTTTTGTTTGTTATTAAACGAATATTTTTCAAACTTACTTCAATGGCAAACAAGGTGGCGACTCTATGAGGGACTTCCTTCTCCTCTGAAGAGAAGGTTATAACGAAGTCTGACGCATCGAAGCTGGGTTTGACCCAGAGGATGCTGGTTGTACGCTTCCACTAGCAAGCCTTTGAGGAAATTCTCTCTGAGGGCGACGCTTCTCCAAGGATGGCAAAGCCTAAGAAGAGCCGCAGGACATGGGTTGCAAAGGCCGATGTGCCTCATCCAACTGAGGAGGATGCACTCTCCGTCTCTCTCCCTTCCGCAGGGGATGCACATCATGCGTCCACACGAGCTGACGCCTTTCATGCGGCAGCCTCTTCTGACAAGGAAAGTGCTCCGCACTTGAGCTCTGGCAGAGAAAAATACTATGATGCTAGAAGTTTGAGCACTAAGACACGTTCCAAACGACCACGTCAAAAGCCGCATAAGGAGGACTATGTGGTACTAGTCGGTAGCCGCATCCAGATGGCCATATGCGGTCAGGAAAGCAACAGAAGTTCCATCTTCGACCGAATATTATGTAACGCTGACTCCATGCGCCATACTGAGAAAGGCAAAGATGTAAACTTGGACTCTTCATACTACGCACCGGTGCGTGCTAGAACTTAGAAGTCTAAGGCAATACGAGCTCGCCAAGATTATGCAATTGCTCATTCGACCGACCGTCAATAGGCATCGCTAACTATAATGCTTGCCCTAACAATAAGTTGTATAAAACTGACCCATGCATCCAGCCCGCAGTGGCAATTGGACAGGTTCAGTCTAAAGAGTCTTCCATCAGCAACTTTGGGAAAGTTTTTGGACGAACCCCAGGTCAGGAAGCAAAGTCAACACCTACGCACCCATGTGCTCGGTCTACCCGGGCTCATAAGAAGGGTACAAAGGTGAATCAGCCCTCTCTTGACTTGCGTAATGTGATCAATCACAAGCAAAAAGTGAGGGAATCAACTACTGCATATGAAGTATCCTCCCCAAGGCATCACTGTGCCATCATTATCATCAACTGTTGTAGTAAAAAAGTTGTAGTACCCACAAACAGGCAGTCGGCATTCCAACAGCAGCAACTAAAGGCACCCATCTGACTGCAACCTGGAGAATCGATGCAAGCACTAGATGCAGAGGAGCAGACCCTCGTCTCATGTTATTCTGCTCGGAAGGCCCCCTCCATGAGGGGAGGTCAAAAGTCCAGCACCTCCAGTCCGTCGCTCTCGGCCAACGAGTCAAGAAGACATATGGCGCACAAATGACAGTTTTTGGTGATTTTTTAGTTACTTCTAGGTGGCACGAATTTTCCAGAATAGTAAACTAGCATATTTAATTCTGAGAAAAATATATGTTATATTTTATCATGTCATATTTTCAAAACTGGACTCAACTACATCATGTTAAGGGTGTACACGTGGCAGCCAGCCCATAATATGCGCCTATAGTTTCAACCGTATTCTGTTGAAGGAGCCCCCTGCAGCCACCAAACAGAAGCATATGTGTCACCTATAGCCCATTAGCATGATGACTATAATTAGAAGAAACTTGGACGTTCTAATGGCTGGTTTTTCTGCTTCAGAGACCATATCCCTCCAGGCGAGCTACGTACGTGCACACATGCTCAAGAGAGAGAAAAGAACATCCTCATTCCCTCATTGGATCGTCAACGGAGTAAAATAGTCGATGTAGTACTCGATCTCCATCATCACATTACCCAGATTAAAAATATTGTACTTAGATTTTTTTTGTCTATGATCTCTTTGTACTTTTGTTTGTTTGTTATTAAACGAAGGTTTCTCAAGCTTACTTCAATGGCAAACAAAAATCTTTCTAGATGCTTCTAATTCATTATTCTAGTTGTTATCTTGGATAAGTTATTAAGAATTTCTGACCGTGGTGCTCAAGAATTTGCCTTAGACATGATGCAGGACAGAACAAGACAGTAGATTGACAAGTATATTCAGGACAGGAGCAAGCAAATCAACCACGAGAATTTATCTTATCAGTTCAAGCATTTCAGTTCAGGAAATTCTAGAATGTAAGAAGTGCGCTTCGTCGAGCCACTTTGAGGAATATCGGTACATGTCAGGTTAACTCGATACGATAAGATATTATCAGGAATATCAGTACAAGTCTGGTATCGGGAGTTCAAGATTAACAGTGTCAATACAATCCATAATCAGGGAATTCTAAGTTCTAGCAGGTTGTCATAAATTGGGTTATAAGCAATTTAGAGAAAGCTTGTATTCATAATAATTAAACAGAATAGGTTAAACAATGGAACCAGTTAAACCATAAGAGAATAAATCATAAGAATTTAAGCTACTACAAGTATCATAGGGGCATGGGGTAAACTAGACGCAAGCAAGAGCTGGCCGCATGCAGCACATTGGCCGCATAGAAGATGCAAAGTATACTCCTCGGGACAAGGTGAGTGACAGAAAATAAATGCAAAGTTAGGGAAGTGACTGATATGACTGGTCAAGAAAGGGAATCAGAAAAAAATACAAAATTATAGAAAATCGTGCCAAGGAGGTGCTGAGTCATGTGTTCGAAAAAGAGGGACGCATAGCTCTGGGACGCATCGACGACTCAACCACATGCTCCTCTTGGTTGTATACATGCTTGGTCGTATAAAATTTTTTAAACTTAGATAACTTTCATTCTTTCAAGTTCCATGCATTTGGCCAAGGGACGCATGTACAAATTTTAGTCATGCGTCCAACAAGATGGTTGTATGCTGACTTGGAGTGAGGAGTCCATGCCGCATGCGAAGCGGGCCGTATGGAACTACTTCATCCCAGAACGAAAAGTTTCAGCCATAAAATTTTTTTAAGTCTGAAAACTTATTTTCTCCATGAAATCCTTATTTCAAGTTCGAATCCAGCAAAGTAAAGTTTAAAATCGCATGAAATCAAGTTCTCATCAATATGGAACTACTAGTTTTTGAAAACATCAAGTTTTAAGAGATTAAAACCCAGTAAATTCATGGAAGCTCAAAACTTGAAACTTAGATCTACTCCAACCAAGGCATCAAAACCAAAAATAACAAGTATACATGAAGAGCAGTTTATAAAGCACAATATAGACTAATAAAATGCAAGAGTGGCTAAAAGTGCAAGTTTTTCCTCATTGGCAAGATGTACTTGCCTAAACCCACTACTAAGCTACTACTACTATAACCAAAGGGAATGGGGAGGCCGACCTCGGGCTGCACTCGGCTAGGGAGAGGAGAGGGAAGAGGAAGAAGAAAATGAAGAAAGAGAAGGAAAGGAAGAAGAATGAGGAGGAGAGATAAAGGGAAGGCTATATATAGTAATAAAGAGTCACCAAGCACAAATCTAGAAATTATATGAAAGCAGCTAAAAAAATTCATAAATTAAATGGGAAGCAATTATACAGCTATAACACACATATACCAGATAAAATACAATAATACTAAAATAGTGAGACGGGTCTCACATAATCATCTGTAGCAACTCGTCACACAGAGACATAATCTGATGGTCAATCCTCTCCTGTTGGGCTCGCACTGACTCCTGGGAGGACTGTGTGGTATGCACACTGGCAGAGGGGGCCCTAGAGGACTAGGATGCAACATAGGCGTCGTAGGATCATATACCGTAGTACGTACCCTTCTGCAGACCACCAACGACGGTCATCACAACTCATCAGCTGAGGGAGCTGGGTGGGCGGAGGGCTGCGAGAAACTACCGGCCTCTCCCTGTGTAGGCTGGGTCAACCGCTCACGGAGCCTAAGATACACATCCTAAAAAATATATCTCTCTCGATAAGCGTACTACTTACTATCCACTCATCATGTATAATTATTAAAATATATCTAAGGTACTTACTACTAACTAAATAAATATTTATTTGTATATTTTTAAGTTATATTAAAATTAACAAAACATAAAGTAGTACTTACGGGGCTCTGCGTGGCCTTCTCATCGATGAGCTGTCTGCCCTTCCTATGGGTGGCGAGGAAGACTGTCAATATGTTAGCGTTCTCACCCCTCTGGATCTATTAAAAAATACATTGTATGTTACTAAAATTAAATATTTTATTCCGCTTTGATTAAAATACTATGTATATAATAAAATACATATCATGCGACAAAAATATTTCGTCATCAGAATCGACCCACCAAACCACTTTTTTGCCTTCTTCATGGCCGCCTTCGCCTTCTTCGACTTTTTTTTGTACCTTAGATCGTTAAATCTAGCCGTCATCGCAGTCCACTGATCAGGCATGATCCAACCTTGGATTGGTAATCCTAAACGATCATGGACATTCTGGTCGCATATCGCATCACGGATAAGTTTGGCAGCGACGGCAGGAAAGTGATGCTTGATCATATCAGCCCGGTGTGGCGGATAGAAATACATTTTCAACAAGAAGTTATATGTAAAGTTATATAGAAAAAGACCAAATTAGATGATTGATATGAAAACCAAATTTACCTTTACCTTGAAGTGCGCAAACCGGAATACATTTCTCTCGTCCGGGGCATTCGAGTAGTTAATCCAAGGGCCACCATAGTTGTACCTCAAAAAATTCTCCAATGATCTCTATACTGACGAGGAACGATATCTATACATATATAATTATATTAAATAAAAAGTGAATATATATTTATATATTCGTAAAAAACTAAAACTAATTAACTTACTTTGTAGGCCCATCGGCCCAAATCTTTGTTCTCGTCTCGTCCGGAGGAGCACACGGAGGATCGCTCTAAAACAAAGAAGACGAAGACGCAGTCGACTGGGCCTCGTCCATCTGCTCCTCGGTCCCCATGGTACCGTCAGCAGGAGAAACGGTGAACGTAGGAATTATCTCAGGCCTGGAACTACTCGTCCCAGAAGTACTGTCATGAGGAGATAGTGGTCGAAAGAGTGGAGTACTGGGAGTCAAGGGTCCGGACCCAGTACTATGTCCCGAAGGAGAACTACCAGTCGGAGTAGCATGTCGTCTAGATACTCTTACCTCTAGAATGCCCGAACGATCCGTGTCGTCCTGTCATACCTAACTTATGATAAACAAAATAAAATTTATAAGAAAATAGTTTAAATACAGTACATGTCACTAAATAAAAAGAAAAAATATATATAGTACATAGCCACAAGTACATGTCAGTAAATAGATTTTACATTCCACGGCTAAAATATAATAATAGCACAAAATAATACTAAACCAAATACTAAGTAAGATAAGTACAATATGATATATAGAGAAGAAAATCTAATTTCTCAAGTTGTAAACAAGTCTAGATAATAACCATAAGTCTAATCCAAAAAGATAATACATCCAGAAAGATAATACATCTAATAAGTCCAATCCAGAAAGATAATAGAGCGATAAGTCTACCAGAGATAAATAAAAAAAAAAGTTCTATCATGCTTGTCTACGCTGGGGCAGAAACTAGTCTCTCATCCACTCCGCATAGGCAGCGTCTGCATATTTCTTCCAAGTATTTGTCCTGATACATCATTTGGAAGGTACAAAAGTTATCTGTAGTTTCAGATTTTATATTCCACAGCTAAAATACCATGCATGTCAAAAGTCCATTTAGGTGTTACATTCCACAGTAAAAATTTAGTACATATCAGAAGACTAAATAGATTTTATTTTATTTTTAATTCTCTTCTGAAAATTCATCTTCTTCGTTTACCTCGTCTTCCTCTTCCTCTTCCTCTTCCTCTTCCTCTGCCTCCTCACCTTCACTTTCATCTACTTCACCTTCCTCTTTGGATAATTCTATATCTTCTACACGATTAGACATGTAATGGAGAACTTCCATTAAGTCCACATCTACAATATTTGTTACAAAAGGCAGCTCATCCTCCTGATAAGCTATTTCGTCAACGTCAAAAGTATTTTGAGCTTTAGTCTTGCATACTGTCCACCAGTCCGACCTCGTTATGCTCTGTTTAGGATAAGTTATGTAGTACATGAGATGAGACTGACTCGATAGGACAAATGGTTCGTAGCCTTGATATCGACGCCAATAGTTTATATCCACAAGACTATGCTTGTCTATTTTCCAACCTTGATCTTGGATCGGATTGAACCAATCACACATGAATAACACAATCTTAGAAGGCTCTATTCCATAATTATATGTCAACTCCACAATCTTCCATAAGATTCCATAGAAATTATTGCATGTATCGACATCTTTTTAGTTCGAAGATCTGATACACAAACAACTATTTTTCGTGGAATCGAGATCTAGGAAGGTGTCTTGGATCGGAATAATTGTTGAATTGAAGCTAAACCCATTTACAAGATAGCTTGGCCAGATTTTGACGGCACAAATCGGCCCATTAGCTAGATTTCTAACAGATTCATTCTCAAGTGTTGCGCCTGGACAATCGACCTAAATACCACAAGGTAAGAAATTAAGTTCAACGTTCCGTTAATTATTTTATAAAGTGCATATACAAAAAGAAATTAGCGAGCCCCTTACATATGTACTCAACCAAGAAGAAAAATGACGTATCGTTTCCTATTCTACTTATTCATCTGTTATGTATGGTCTCATCGACCTTGCCTCATCATTAAATATGCTGAAAAATAAAAAAATATCGCCTAATTAGTGTAACAATATTAGCGTATACTATTACATTAAGGTGACTTAAACGTGGACGTATTAATTACTTACCCCTCGAGCTTCTCCATTTCATCCTCATCGCAGTTTAGTAATATATACAATTGTGCAGCCCTTAGCTCGTTGTCATTCAAATATCTCTTCTTCAGTTTGTTCGAAGGCTTACCGAAAGTATTGAATACTTTCAGTATTGCATCATTAGATTTCTGGTACCCATCGTCGTTTCTCGGGGATTTTATTCCATTAGTAGCAACATGAGGCTTTAAATACAAAGAACAAAAGTTTGTAATCTCCTCGAGAATATATGCTACACAAATAGAACCCTCTGTCATGCCCCAATCTCTAGCAGAATTGGCCATTTCTGCTAGGCGCGAATCATCGTGCCAGCGCTCCCACAGGTCAATAATTCTCATCAGGACGTGATGTCGCACGACCCCAAGCTACACCCATGCAAGGCCAAGATCCGAACAGACAAAGAAATAGCTAAGTCACAGAGTTGTATACATAGTCCGTATACAACTGAATAAGAAACCGAACAGGCGATAGATAACAAGTTCACAGAGTCATCATAGCGAAAGCATTTAATAAATACAAGTATTAAACAATAACAATCTTTTTATTGATAATCTTAAAATATTATAAGTCGCTCAAGCTCTCTCTCTCGAAATAATAAAAGCGTGGCCAAGCAGCTTACAACATGGGATGATACATAGACGATGTTCCAATATTATGTCTTGTATATGTGCTTCAGCTCTGGACGCAACACTTCAAGGCTCCAGAGCGAACTTTACGCCTTAGCATGCACAAAGGAATACTCTGCACCGAATGAGGATCTCCCATACCCTGCAAGCAATCTGGTGTGTTATCAGTACATGAATGCACTGGTGGGGAGGCTTCTCTCCCGCTCGACAAATCCAAATACGTTCAATTAGTTTCGTGCACCATCTATTAAGTTATCTTTCTAGTCTTTCCTTAGGATCAGTTTTATGGCATAAAATACAAAGCCTAACTCGTATGGCAGTGCATCGTACGATATAAAAGAAACACGACGATGCTTACCAACTTACCATTTGTCATTCCCTGTCCAAACCATAATACTAAGTTAATTAGCATATCATATATGAAACAAAATAAAATAGTGCACAAACAAATCTTAGTGTCACGAACGAGTTATTTTCTCAAATGTGTTACGCTTGCACTAAATAACGTATTGTGCATCCATATCTCTAAGTACAAAGTGGCGTACAGCAAATTCTCTTATCACAGGTATTAAAACTTCTACTTAGATTTACTTGGATATGTCCGAATGTACAGGTTACTCGTTTCAATGCAAATAAACTTGCACACAGATTACCGCAATCAAGCCAAACTTAGTCTATATGAACAAAAGGCCACTGGCATAGCCATAAAGGACGAGTTATAGCCTCTAGACGGATAGATGCAACATTGGAACCGTGGAGCTGTCTGCACCATCACGTCAAAATGAACGGCTATTGAAATTGTTTCGTCCGGATCGGATCGGCCCCAGTGCCCCGCGTACCTTCCGCAGGAACATAAAATACCATGTGCACAGGTTGTCCGTGACCAAACGAACTTAGTCTTCCAAATCATATATCATAAATTTGCTCCAAATCATATATCACATATCACAAACTTGCTCAAATCATATATCACAAAATTGCTCAAATCACGTCCATGTTCACAAACGAATTAGCTCCCAAAGTCGTCTGATCAAGTCATGAACGAATTTTGCTCCCTGATCTGTCTGATTGTAACTCATACTTAACTTGTCGTGCTGTTGTCCCTTAGTTTGGGAACTGCCTTAGTGACCTAACGGTCCTGAATACTTTTATGTTCAAACATGCATGAAACGACTATTTGATACTCTTCCGGCCAAACGAAGTAAATCATGTTCCGAGTCGTGATCCAGGCCGTGGCACGAGTCTACGAGATAAGCATAGAACATATATAGGTGAAATACTATACTTGATCATATAAAAGTCTACTCGAAACATAAGCAGTGTGAGTAGCATGAGCGTGAATGTGTCATTAAATCATGACATAATTTTAAATACTTGTAGTGTAAACATGTGAAGTAGTGTACTACGAAGAATATATAATGATGTACTCGAAGCAGTAGCAAAGTCTACTTACACGAAGCTAAGGTAGCATGCGAGGGTCCAACTATAAGCCAAGTTTTATTTCCATGTTCTAACACAAGCAATACAAGGTAGAATTATTTTCTTAGCTAGGTGCATTGCATTCTTATTAGCATTACAAAAGGTGATTTGCTTAGCTTCTAACACATATCGTCCAACTTATTAGGTGTGCAGGCTAAGCAAAGACAGGTTCATCGTAGCCATCCACCTTAGCGATGTTTTGTCTCAGCTGAGAGATACTACGAGCGTGCCTTTGAAAGTCTAAGTATGAACTTCTAAAGGGCCAAGTTTGAATTCATTTACCGCAAGCGAGTCTTCTCGCAGAAAAAGGCGGGTCGGGTCATCGCACTTGTGCCGTTTGAATCAGCTATCTACATTGATGCGGAGCGGATCGTTATACCCTCGACCAGTGCCTTATTTTTTATCTTCCTTGTTAGGTGGTTTAACTGTCGCTCGAACGGATACATCCACCGATAACCTACAGGTCTACCGATGTAATGCCCCACCTCCAGCGGTTCACTAATGGAACACTTATAAATTTGACTCGGTTGAGAATCGACTCTAGGGAAAACCTTACCACCAAATCAATCACTGACAAAATGCAATAAACCCTTCCAACTGATGGAACGACTTCTATTAAAATAAGTACAAGAGTTTTTGTTGGTTATTTTGCTGCTTGATTTTGTGTTGCTTTGTGTTTTGTCTTGCTTTCGATGATTTGGTTTTCATAATTTATTTTTCTCACTTGCGCATTCTTTTCGAATCGTAAGAAAAAAAGATCGAATGATTCTAACCAAGTATTGTTGCAATTTTAGGATGCATAACCAAGTAGTGATTGTTGCGTAAGGCCTCTCCATCCTCTCGTTGATTCAATCGGTGAGTAAGTTTTGGCCCTTCGATGAATCATTTAGCCTGCACGCCTTAGTAAAAAGAATCTCTAGTTCACTTATGATGCCTATCTCTATGCTTAATATATTTACATAAACAAGATAAGTTAAAAAGGAGGTAATTGTAGGCTTGATACATAGAACTATTGCATTGCCCGTTCAAATGAATATAACATGTCCCTTGATCACATATTGTACCAATAAAAGAATGATTGATGGTTACGTGCCCCATACATCTAATAAGAATAGAGGATTTATTGCATGCTCATTGTTCTACTGTTGCGTAATAGTTTTTTTTTGATAAAAGTGCATTCATGCATCGGTCTGGACAAACTTTTGAATAAGGACGTAACCTCTCTATCGGTTCCTGGAGCACTAAAAATTTGGATAACATGCCATAAGCCGAAAAGTCGTTGATGATCCGCATAAGTGCTGCCCTCATCTGAAAATTTTATTTTTTTTGAAACATCGTACGTGTTGGCGCCTACTTTCCATAGCTGATTCAACTCATCTATCAATGGTTGCAAGTACACATCGATGTTCCTCTTCGGGTTATTCAGACCAGGGATAATGACTATTAAGAACATAACCGGAGTCTTCATGCACATCCAAGGCGGTAGGTTGTACGAGATGCGATCACAGGCCAATACGAATACTGGTGCCCGAAGGTCCGAATGGGGTAAAATCGTCGGAGAAGAGCCCCAATCTTACATTACGCAGATCCAAAGCAAAATCAGGATACTCTCGATCGAAGTGCTTCTATGCTTCTCCATCGGATGGTTGATCCAATACACCTTCAATCTGTTCTCGCCTGTCCAACTCATATCTTCGGCAGTCTTGTCACGCCCCAATCCCAAAATACCTTGGGACTAGACACGTGGCAATGGCCAGCAGTACGCACCGATGGACCAACCCAATATAATGGATCCATCAGGGCATACTTAAGCTGTAAAACAAGTCTACGACAATCATGGCACAACTAATCCCATCCACACAAGATATAAAATATGATCCACAGAATAAATAAGGAATGTAAATCATCAGCAAGTCTCACAAAGTACTTCGGGAACAACCCGATAAATATCTAGTACAATGGTTCCACAGACCAGAAAATAAAAGACTGAAATAATAAATAAAACTGAGCATGAACATGGATGCTCAAGAGAAGTCTTCAGCTAAGACCTCGTCCTCAGATGGTGGTACGGCTCCTGGATCGGCTCCTCCTGCTGCGGTCCCGTAAACCTCGGGGTAAACCTGGTCTGCAAAATCTGGGGACAAAATCCATATCCAGGTCCTCAGGGGACATAGCAAGGTACAGAAAATAATACAAGTCAGAATATAAACAGTGTAGCAAATAATGAGATAAGCAGGGTAAGTATGTAACATCTGTATAAATGCAAGAGAGAATATCAATAGTACTCAGGTTAAAACAACTACAAGCCCTGTGTAGGGGAGCCGGTAGTAGTGGTGTCAAGAGGTGGTCTAGCTCAGCGGGATACTGAGTAGCCGGCATAACATAATCAACCTGTAGCCTGTGAATCTATCCAGCAATAGATGGAACAATAAGGGAATACTAAAATAACCAGCTAAGTGATATGCAAGATGAGAGCAGCACTAGAACTCAGGCTGAAGCATACTACAAGCTCTGTGTAGGGGAGCCGGTAATAGCAGTAATAATGAGTAATGGGCCAAGCTCGGGCTTCAGAGTCTTGGCCTCACAATAGTAGGGGTGTATATATATAATCAGCCTGTAGTCTGTGTGTCTCTCCCCACCCAATGTAACCACGCAAATTATGAACATAACGTCTCACGTCCATGTCAGCGGGGTCACAACTAATGCACGAGTCATAATGTATCTAGAATATAGAATCTATGCCAAGTCCTATACAGAATCACCTCGAACATCTCGGGAAGATCTTGTCTCATGATCAGTGTCCTGGGTCAAAGTGTACTTGGTAAGACAAGTACGAGAAGATAAAGTGTCACGTATGTCCATATCTAGATGACATTACCCAACACCGCGTACGATGTTGGCACCCGACTGATAATCGGACGCTAAGTATGTCAAACGGTCCTAGGTTGAGCATGCACAGTAATATAATGAGATAAGAAAATAGGTAACAAACTGCAGAGTTGGCAAGGTACACTTGCCTGATGCTTGAATATCAACAACTGTCCCTGTATTAGTGGATCCGGTAGGTGCTACTCCAAAAGCTATAATAACCATCACCAACAGTCTCAGAAGGTATCAAACTGCTAGGAACGTCTGTCCTTACGTCCAATTTGGACACAGGGGCAAAAAGGTCATTTCCGGGCCAAAGAGGGTTCCATATGTGGCCCACTTTGCACCAAAAAGTGTGCCGAGGGTAACAGTCTCTAAATGGGACAAACTATGGGTCAAACAATTCTAAATGTCAATACGATCCCAACGGTATGTCCAAATTTGGATTTCGATGAGCCGAACATAATTTGGTCCAAAAGTCAACTGTGGGGCCCGCCAATTGGCGATCTGGTCAACCGTCTCAGGAATGCGTAAAAATTGGGTCACAGGACCAGCGTGTTACCACGAGTCCAGTGGCACAAGTTTCGTCGCAATCTGACAAGCGTGCACAAAATACGCACGAGTTCCACAAAAGTGGCGACACGGAATGTGTTCGCGGATACGGCCTGATTCTGGCGCGCACACGCGTCCAAATCAGTCCCCATGAATTTTCACGTGTCCGATCATGCTGCGTGCACCATTTGGTACACTTGGCACACGGCGGGGCGGTCCCGTTTGGCGGGGCGCGCTCCGATCTCCAATTTTTAGAAAACCGAAAAAAGTGGGTGCTCGCAGTTTTGTGACGAATACAATTTTGTCCACAGCAACTAATAGCACAAAGTTATTATACCGAAAATAAACTAGGTCATGTAATCTACAGGTATAAAAAAGAATCACCGAATTCGGATCTCTGTGGTGGGAGATACGAACTCGGCAATATGGGTGGTCATTCTGGAATTCTGCGATTGCAGAATTCTGTGTGCTCGCGCTGACTTGGGCGCTGTTTTTCACCTAGGGGCACACGTTATCCGAGGTTGACTATAAAACAAGTATTGGAGAGGGTTAAGGTAAGATCATACCTATGAAAACGGAACGACGTTTGGTCGAGCGAGTCGACGAAAAATCACGCCAGAGCGAAGGTGCCTCGAGTGGGAGACTGCAGTTCACGATGTCGGCGTCGACGGGATGTTTGGATGGCTTGGGGAGGCTTTTCTGGCTGCGGTGACGGCTCTAGATGGGAAGAGGAAGTCTGGAGTTTCTAGGTTAGGGTTTTAGAGAGCTATTATATATATATATACTATATATATTAGGAGAGAGAGGGGGTTAATGGATCGCGGGTTGTAATCCGCGGGTTGGCCAAGGTGAAGCCGCTGAAGGGTCAAAGGCTGCAGGTGCTGCTATGCTATAGCAATGCTAAAGTTGTTGTTCTTTGCTGTAGTAGCAACTAAGTATTAGTAGTACGCTATTGTTATATTATTAGTATTATTATTATATTCTTATTATATTAGTATTATACTTAGTATTATTTAATTCTTTTCTTTTCTTTTCCTTTCTTCCTTTATAAAATATATATATACATATATATTTGTATATACATATATATATATACTCATAAGAAAATTTATAGGATAGGGTATTGCACATCGTTAGGCTAGCAACTGCTCAAGGGGTCCCCTACATGGAATAAATTCCGAAAAATTCCTGATGGTCCCATAAGTCCTCTAAGTGCCCGAACACCTAACATAAAAATTATTAAAAATCTATTTCTCCTATTTGGACCTAATTACTACAATTTAATTAATAATTAATAAATAAAGGGTATATACGATTTTCTAGGAAGGGGGTTTTACATTCTACCCAACTTGTAAAAATTTTGTCCTCGAAATTAAAATTAAGCCACGATAGAATGCAAGGATGGTATAAGATATAAATTAACAATGTAAATTCATACCTTGGTCTGCGAATAGGTTCAGAAAACGCTTGCTCATGTCGTCCTCGCGCTCCCAAGTTGATTCTCCTGGCGCGCCATGCCTCCATGCTACGCGAACCAAGGGAATAGACTGGTTCCTCAATACCTTCTCTCGACGATCAAGGATTCCCACGGGTTGCTCTTGGTATGACAAGCTCGGCCCAATGGTGATCTCTGAATGGTCGAGGATATGACTGCTGTCTGCCACATATCGCCTGAGCTGCGACACATGGAATACGTCATGTACTCCCTACAGTGAAGGTGGTAGCGCAAGTTGATATGCCACCTCTCCAACTCTCTCGAGCACGTCAAATGGTCCAATATATCTTGGACTCAACTTGCCGCGCCCTCCGAATCGGATGGTGTCTCTGGTCGGTGATATCCTCAAGAAGACGTGATCGCCCTCTTTTGAACTCCAAGGGTCGACGATGAAGGTCTGCCCACTGTTTCTGTCTGTCTTGCGCTGCTCGCAAGTGTCCCTGAATCTTCTTGACTGTCTCTACGGTGTTGACCACCAACTCGGGTCCTAGAATCTGACGTTCTCCCACGTCACTCCAACACACAGGAGACCTATATTTTCTCCCATATAATGCTTCAAACGGAGCCATCTGAATACTCGCTTGATAGCTATTATTGTAAGAAAACTCTACAAGATGTAGGTGGTCCTCCCATGATCCTCCAAAGTCTAACATGCAAGCCCTCAATATGTCCTCCAAGGTCTGAATAGTACGCTCCGACTGCCCATCTGTCTGCGGGTGGTAAGATGTACTAAACTTCAGACGAGTACCAAGACTCTCTTGCATGCTCCTCCAAAAGTGCGATGTGAAGTGCGAATCTCTGTCCGATACAATGCTGACTGGTATGCCGTGCAATCTCACGATCTGCCTCATATATAAATCAGCTAAAGCTTCTGTAGACTGACCCACTCTAAAAGGTATAAAATGGGCTGACTTGGTGAGTCGGTCCACTATTACCCACACTGTATCTCTCCCACTTGGACTCTTGGGAAAACCCGTGACGAAGTCCATAGTGATGTGCTCCCACTTCCACTCTGGAATCGGAAGTGGTTGCAATAATCCTGCTGTCCTCTGATGCTCCGCCTTCACTTGTTGACATACCAGACATTTAGCTACAAAGCGAGCTATCTCTCTCTTCATTCCATGCTACCAGTAATACTGTCTCAAGTCCCGATACATCTTGGTTCATCCTGGGTGAACAGAGTACATAGAGCTATGTGCTTCGGTCATTAACTCATGTCTCAATTCTCCATTTGGAACATACAAGCAGTTTCCAAACCTCAATATCCCGTCTTCGTGGATGCGAAGTCCTGTCTGCATGCCGGCTTCTGTCCTTTCTTTGAGTCTTCGGAATCTAGCATCGGTGGGCAATGCCTCTTTAATCTTCTCTACGAGTGATGACTGAATCTCAAGATTAGCCATCAATCCATTCTGTCCCGGTAAGACGACCTCTATCTGTAGCTCCTGTAAATCTCTCAATAACTCGGGCTGCATCGTCAAGAAATAAGCCATAGGCTTCCTGCTGAGTGCGTCTGCAACAACATTCGCCTTTTTCGGATGATACTGCAGATCAATGTCAAAATCTACCATTAGTTCGAGCCAGCGTCTCTGCCTCATGTTAAGCTCCTTCTGAGTATATACATACTTCAGACTTTTGTGATCTGTAAAGATGTCTACTTTCTCCCCATAAAGGTAGTGTCTCCAAATCTTCAATGCAAAAATAACTGCTGCTAGCTCCAGATCATGTGTTGGGTAGTTTTTCTCGTGGACTTTCAACTGTCTCGACGCATAAGCAATGACTTTGCCATGTTGCATCAAAACACATCCTAGTCCACTGCCTGATGCATCACTGTAAACAATAAAACCTCCTGACCCTGAAGGAAGAGTCAAGATAGGTGCTGTTGTTAATCTTCTCTTCAGTTCTTCAAAAGCCTTCTAGTAGTCTTCTGTCCATATAAACTCCTGGTCCTTCCGTGTAAGCTTCGTCATCGGTTCTGCAATCCTCGAGAAATTTTCTACGAACCTTCGGTAATATCCCGTAAGTCCGAGAAAACTTCTCACCTCTGCAACTGATGTGGGTGTAGGCCAAGTCTCTATTGTCGCAACTTTCTCTGGATCCACTGAAAGTCCTTCTCCTGATATGATATGTCCCAAGAAAGGCACTTTGTCCATACAGAATTCACACTTACTGAGTTTGGCATATAACTTCTCCTGCCTCAAGGTCTCTAACACGATTCTGAGGTGCTCCTCGTGCTCTCCATGGTTCTTGGAATATATGAGAATGTCGTCAATGAATACCACTACAAATTTATCCAAGAACTGATGAAAGACTCTGTTCATTAAGCTCATAAACACTGCTGGCGCGTTGGTTAAACCAAACGGCATTACCAAGAACTCATAATACCCATACTTCGTCCTGAAAGCTGTCTTCGGGATGTCTTCCTTCCTCACCTTGATCTGATGATAGCCGGATCTAAGGTCAATCTTTGAGAATACCCTTGCACCACTCAGTTGATCGAATAGATCATCAATGCGTGGTAAGGGATACCTGTTCTTGATGGTTACAGTATTTAGGGCCCGGTAGTCAATGCATAACCGTACTGTTCCATCCTTCTTTGGCACAAATAATATGGGTACTCCCCAAGGTGAAACACTGGGCCGAATGAAACCCTTATCCAGAAGGTCATCGACCTGTGCTTTCAACTCCACTAACTCCTTGGGTGCTAGCCGATAAACTGTTAAAGTGATTGGCTCTGCTCCTGGAGTTAAGTCTATTATGAATTCTATTTCCCGATCAGGCGGTAAACCTGGAAGATCATCGGGAAATACATCCACAAATTCTGATATGACTCTTGGGTAACCTGTCTCCCCTTCTACAGATAGTACCCTAAGAGTAGGCTGAGCTCCTTGGTCTACTGCTCCTCGGAGAAACTCAAATTTCGGATGTCCAGGCGGTCTAAATATAACCCGCCCAAGTCGACAATCAAGAGTCGCATGGTACTGACTTAACCAGTCCATACAAAGTACGACATCATAATCCGGCATAGAAAATATCAGAAACTGCGCTCGTATTTCTCGGCCACAAACGACTATAGAACATGATCTACAGATGTCACTAACCGGAATAATTCTACCTCCCATAAGAATTCTCTTCATCTTCGGAAGGGGTGCGGTAGCTACTCTATGGGTGGCTACAAAGCTAGCTGCTATAAATGAATGCGATGCTCCAGAATCAAATAATGCAACTGCTGGTAATGAAGCTACTAAAATAGTACCTGCGATGACCTCGCCTGCTGTAGCCTCCTCCTCAACAGCTAAAGTGAATGCCTGGCCTCATCCTTGAGCTTGGCCTCGCTGCTACTGAGCCTGCTGAAACAGAGCTGCCTGTGGTGCCAGGGGTGGTCTCTGCTGATTCCCTCCTGGGGCTGGTGGCCTGACGCCTCCAACTCCTGCCTGCTGTGCTCCTGCTGCCGGGTAAGCTGGTCGTGGTGCAGGCAAAGCTAATCTCGGTGCTCCCTCTCTGCGCTCGGTGCAATCTCTGGTCTGATGCTGGTTGGACCCACAAGCCAGGCAGAGTCCCAACTTGCGTCTGCATTCTCTCTCAAAGTGACCTATCTTGTCGCAGTGGTGACAAGTAGGGAGAGATATGGCCCTGTGTGCTGTCCTCTCTGGCATACTCCTCTGGGTCCGTTTTGCTGCTTCCCCATGTCCTGTCCTCGATGGTGCTGATGTGATATGCCTCTTCAAGGTCGACTCCCTTCTGGTGATGCGCTCCATGCGTCGGGCTGCTGCGAGCACGTCGGTATAAGAGGTAGGTGCTACCGATCCAATCAATCTCTGAAGCTCGAACTTCAAGCCATCAAAGAACTTCTCAGCTTTTTCTTCCTCCGTCGAAATCAATGTCGGGGCAAAGCGACTGAGGCGTATAAACTCCGCGTTGTATTCCTCCACTGTCATGCTGCCTTGGATAAGGCGGTGGAACTTGTCTCTGAGCTCTGATCGTGCAACTGCCGGAATGTACATTTCTTTGAAGAGTCTGGAGAACTCTTCCCAGGTGACTCGGTCCTGCCCGAGCCTCATCTCCTCTGCTAACCACCAGTGATGTGCATTCTCCGTTAACTGTATTCTGACTGCAGTCATCCACATCTCTCTCGAAAGTTCTGCGGCTTCCAACTGATGCTGAATGTTTGTGAGCCATTCATGAACTTCTGTTGGTCCCTCTTTACCAGAAAAAGTACGAGGCTTGAGCTGACGGAAGTCGGTGATAGATCCCGTCGCCGATCGCCTCGCTGGTGGATTTGCCTGCTCCAATGCGGATACCAGGCTGGTTCTCAGATTCTCGGCCTCCTGACGTTGTGCTTCTTGCTGAATCTGTTGCTGTGCTTGCATCATAGCATACATCATCTGGAACATATGTTGCCCGTCCATGGCTTGTCCTGGCGGGAAAGCTGGCATCTGGGGAGTAAACTGTGGTGGAGGTGGGATGTCATCTCTCCGGAACCTTGGATTAGGCTGACCGGTTTGATCGCTCTGCGATGCTTGTCCTCCACTTCCAGGAGTCACTCCATCTCCATAAGTAACCACAGCGTCGTGTGGTGTATCCAAAAGAATCTCGTCTCCGTTCCTGGGATCCATTTCTCTGCAACCAAAAGATAAACTATAATAACGCTCATAGGAGTCAACACAGGATGCAAATCAAGTAACAATTTCGAGTTCGATATAGAGTTCAAGAATGGTTCAATTAATGGATGAGATCCTATAACTTATCCTATCCTCAGGGCAGGCTGGTTCAGTCCCTAAGTTGAAACTGAACAATTTAGTCGTAGACCTGCATGGGCCACCACAAAAACTATGTCACGCCCAGTCCCAAAATACCTTGGGACTAGACACGTGGCAATGGCCAGCAGTACGCACCGATGGACCAACCCAATATAATGGATCCATCAGGACATACTTAAGCTGTAAAACAAGTCTACGACAATCATGGCACAACTAATCCCATCCACACAAGATATAAAATATGATCCACAGAATAAATAAGGAATGTAAATCATCAGCAAGTCTCACAAAGTACTTCGGGAACAACCCGATAAATATCTAGTACAATGGTTCCACAGACCAGAAAATAAAAGACTGAAATAATAAATAAAACTGAGCATGAACATGGATGCTCAAGAGAAGTCTTCAGCTAAGACCTCGTCCTCAGATGGTGGTACGGCTCCTGGATCGGCTCCTCCTACTGCGGTCCCGTAAACCTCGGGGTAAACCTGGTCTGCAAAATCTGGGGACAAAATCCATATCCAGGTCCTCAGGGGACATAGCAAGGTACAGAAAATAATACAAGCCAGAATATAAACAGTGCAGCAAATAATGAGATAAGCAGGGTAAGTATGTAACATCTGTATAAATGCAAGAGAGAATATCAATAGTACTCAGGTTGAAACAACTACAAGCCCTGTGTAGGGGAGCCGGTAGTAGTGGTGTCAAGAGGTGGTCTAGCTCAACGGGATACTGAGTAGCCGGCATAACATAATCAACCTGTAGCCTGTGAATCTATCCAGCAATAGATGGAACAATAAGGGAATACTAAAATAACCAGCTAAGTGATATGCAAGATGAGAGCAGCACTAGAACTCAGGCTGAAGCATACTACAAGCTCTGTGTAGGGGAGCCGGTAGTAGCAGTAATAATGAGTAATGGGCCAAGCTCGGGCTTCAGAGTCTTGGCCTCACAATAGTAGGGGTGTATATATATAATCAGCCTGTAGTCTGTGTGTCTCTCCCCACCCAATGTAACCACGCAAATCATGAACATAACGTCTCACGTCCATGTCAGCGGGGTCATAACTAATGCACAAGTCATAATGTATCTAGAATATAGAATCTATGCCAAGTCCTATACATAATCACCTCGAACATCTCGGGAAGATCCTATCTCATGATCAGTGTCCAGTGTCCTGGGTCAAAGTGTACTTGGTAAGACAAGTACGAGAAGATAAAGTGTCACGTATGTCCATATCTAGATGACATTACCCAACACCGCGTACGATGTTGGCACCCGACTGATAATCGGACGCTAAGTATGTCAAACGGTCCTAGGTTGAGCATGCACAGTAATATAATGAGATAAGAAAATAGGTAACAAACTGCAGAGTTGGCAAGGTACACTTGCCAGATGCTTGAATATCAACAACTGTCCCTGTATCAGTGGATCCGGTAGGTTCTACTCCAAAAGCTGTAATAAACATCACCAACAGTCTCAGAAGGTATCAAACTGCTAGAAACGCCTGTCCTTACGTCCAATTTGGACACAGAGGCAAAAAAGTCATTTCCGGGCCAAAGAGGGTTCCATATGTGGCCCACTTTGCACCGAAAAGTGTGCCGAGGGTAACAGTCTCTAAATGGGACAAACTATGGGTCAAACAATTCTAAATGTCAATACGATCCCAACGGTATGTCCAAATTTGGATTCCGATGAGCCGAACATAATTTGGTCCAAAAGTCAACTGTGGGGCCCGCCAATTGGCGATCTGGTCAACCGTCTCAGAAATGCGTGAAAATTGGGTCACAGGACCAGCGTGTTACCACGAGTCTAGTGGCGCAAGTTTCGTCGCAATCTGACAAGCGTGCACAAAATACGCGCGAGTTCCACAAAAGTGGCGATACGGAATGTGTTCGCGGATACGGCCTGATTCCGGCACGCACACGCGTCCAAATCAGTCCCCACGAATTTTCACGTATCCGATTATGCTGCGTGCACCATTTGGTACACTTGGCACACGGCGGGGCGGTCCCGTTTGGCGGGGCGCGCTCCGATCTCCAATTTTTAGAAAACCAGAAAAAGTGGGTGCGCGCAGTTTTGTGACGAATATAATTTTGTCCACAGCAACTAATAGTACAAAGTTATTATACCGAAAATAAACTAGGTCATGTAATCTACAGGTATCAAAAAGAATCACCGAATTCGGATCTCTGTGGTGGGAGATACGAACTCGGCAATATGGGTGGTCATTCTGGAATTCTACGATTGCAGAATTCTGTCTGCTCGCGCTGACTTGGGCGCTGTTTTTCACCTAGGGGCACACGTTATCCGAGGTTGACTATAAAACAAGTATTGGAGAGGGTTAAGGGGCACAAAGTTATTACAAGTCTCCTTCACCATAAATAACATATACAACCACGACGTTAAAGGAAAGTAGTGCATCGAATCGGTCGACTTTTTTGACCGACAGACCTTCCTGTACCAGTTGCCTTGTAGCAATCAACACTACAAAATCTGCACACGTCTTCATCCTTATCGTCTTTGTAGTACAGCATGCACCCGTTGCGACATGCATCAATTTTTTCGTATCCCATTCAGAGGAATCTCACCATCTTATTAGACAGGTAGAAGTCTTTAGGTAACTTAATACCTGCCGGCAAGATCTCTATAATAAACTCCATCAGTCGATTGTAGCATTTTTGTGACATGTTAAAATTAGACTTGATGCTCAACAGTCTTGTAACCACCTTTAACGGTGAATGATCCTCAAAACCAGGATATAATAGAGTCCTTGCATTCTCCAGTAACTCTATGAACTTTACAGCATCGGCATTCGGTGACTCCTCAACTGCATCATGATTATCCGAATCGAACTAGGCCCGGCAGCGTTGAAAACCATGTTCACGCACCCATCGTCGTAATCAGCGTAATCGTGGACATCCATATACGGCTCCACATAAGGCTTCGGCTCTGATGCTAAAGATAAAAGTTTTTCGTGTGAGGTCCACAGTGTCACGACCCGCACCTGGAATAGGGGTACGAGTACGTGGGTACGTCCAGCCTACGCCGCAGCATCGGCGGTAGAACGCTGTCTAGGTCACAATAAAACTAATATAACTCACAACCTGTCAATGATACCAATCTCCATAAGGAGGACAATATACATCTCATAATATCTCATAATGTAAACTCAATCACAACAACTATAAAAGTATGAAGGCACGAGAAAAGATAAGGAGAATGACATAGCCAAACACAATGTCTCAAAATAAAGATAAATCACAGACTAGATGTCCAACATAAAGTCTCCACAAGTCTCAACATAAACTGAATAAACCTCAAATAAGTCTCAGTGCATAAAATAAATACTGTCTAAACAACTGCAGGTAGTGTCTCCCCTAGATCTCTGGTGTGTAGTCTGCATCTATACCTGGTCCATAATGTATCGGACACCAGTCCTCTAAGTAGCAGTCTGGAAAAATATTTCCAGTCAGGATGGAATGAAGTACATCTCTAACAGCAGTTCTACATCAATGATATAAACTATGTAGCAGTAAATAGATAGAAATATACAAGATGCATATACATGTACAAGAGATACACAATAAAGGGGATACTGAAAATAAATACAAGAATAAACAATATGTCAATGTCAAGAATACTAGGACTAAGTGTGTGAGTACTAGCTTTAACATGTGATCGGCTTGGGAACTTGTACGAGGGCTATATGGCCTGGCTAATCATACGTACAGTGTATGACCAACACTAAAATGAGAACAAGACTTGTACATGAAGGGTATGATCACATATCTACACTAAAATACTTCCCACCCCCGACTGGTATAGTAGATCCAACCATGGTACGCTATGGCACAAAATTCCCCAAGAAGATAGCGACTCTTCCCGAGAATCAGTGTCTGTACATGTACAAGATAAACAATGAAACAAGACTTGTACAAAATATACCATGAATAAGGAATAACATCTCATGACGAGATCCGGATATACCAATCCATGTAACCATCGTGTCAAAAAAATATGGATATTTATACTAGATACAATGAACATAGTGTATATCATAAATAAAAAACTATCAGAGAATGTACTCGTCTGGGATCCTTTGCTGGCAATACCAATGTCCTAATTCTGAAGTCTTGTCTGAACAATCCAACAATCCTATAGGCATCATATAATACAATATTGCATCAGATATTACACTAACACATAATCATAAATACATTGAACTCAGGGCTACGCTAGGTACGTGTCACACCCAGTCCCAAAATGTCAGGAACTAGGCCACGTGTCACTGGCCAGCTGACACGTCACTAAGGGTTTAATCCATTTTTGAATGGACCCAAAGGAACGTGCTACGCTGTCCTAAAATACTACATGTAAAACACAGTCAGATCTATCTCATCCACAACAAAATGTCAGAAAAGCAAGTGCTGAACATATATATAACTGAGTCTGATACAGTACACAACTGGTGAGAATACAAGCCTACTAAAAAAATTGATAATAGCGCAGAAAAATCAGATAGACTAAGCAGCGTCTATCTGAGAAAAACATCTCCAACTCCAGGTGGCAGACCTCTAGGGTCAAGCATACTCTGAGTGTGTCTCCTCGAGCTCCTCCTCGGTAGCACATCTGACCTCCTGATCAGGGCCGTACACAGTGGGGTAGAAAGCCTCGTCTAGATCTGACAGGGAACCAGGTCCTCAGTGGGACATAACAAGATACAGAAAATGACATGCCATGTATATAAATACTGAATAAAGAAAATAAATACAGGGTGCTAACCATTCTAAGTGAAATGCAAGTAAAGATCTTGTAGTACGCATGGGAATGTGTAGGCTAGACATACGCTGACGTAATTCACCAATCGTGGTGACTAGCTAGTATATGTGTCGTATGCCCCCTGACTCAAGGGCACTCTGCAATCGACCATCACTGGTACGAAGGTATAAAATATTTATGGAGGGGGTGTCCCATACATCTACTAGTTATCTTTTCCATCCCAATGAAACTAAATGTCAAGTCGTACTTTTCCTGAATTATTCTAATCCGTGATGCGGGTCACACGTACTGGTAGTTAATCAAATACGCAGCTCGTATCCTAATATGCATTGCAACCATGTTGCGTGTTCCCGTGATAGGGTCTAGGAGAATATTAGAATACTCTCACAGTTGTTGGTGAGTCTGTAATATTATGTTAATTGTCAATCATATCAGCTGACTGTACCCAAGGCAGTCTCAGGTAATGATGGTATATGAAATTCAGGAACAAAGCAGATATCAATAATTGAATTTAAACATTTAACTTGGCAAGGTATACTTGCCTACTCCCTGATAGTGTTGATAACCTGATCTCACAGTCAGGTTTGAGGTTGCTGGTGACAGGGGGTCACTGGTTGTGCTGAAGTTGGTTTCTGTTAAAACAGACAGGGTTCGTGAATATCATGGTTGTAATATAAAGTATATGTATATATACTTATATACATATATATAATATAGATATATATATATATATATATATAGTATGTATATATATAGATATAATTTATATAGCAGTATATATAGCATATACAGAACAGAAAAAATGCAGGTATATATATAGCAATTATAATAGTAGCAGGGTATATCCACTACCATATATATATAATAATATAATATTATCAGGGTGTATCCACTGATGTACATATATATATAGATAATATGAATTGACAGTGCTTGAAATGTAAATGTAAATAATATATATAGGCTGTAATATCCAGCACAATAATATATATAATATATATAGATATATATATATAGATATGTATACATATATAATAAGTACAGGAAATAAATATATATTTATAAATACAAATGTACTGTATATCCAGTACTATGATAGTAATCATATAAATATAATTAAATGCATATAAATAAATAAAAGAAAATGCATAGTATATATACATACATATATACTATAATTATAATAGTAACTATATAATACATATAACATATAAATATGTTATATATATTAATAAATATATATATAGGATTCATAGATATATATATAAATATATACATATGTATAATAATAATATTAACAGTATATAATATATATATATAATATAATACATATATATATAAATATACATATAAATACATATTTATATACATGTATATATACATATATATATACATATATATATATATATATATATATATATATATATATATATATATATATATATAAGTAAACATATAAGTATATATATATAAATACGTATATACTAGGGTTTAGGGTTATACCCTCTGACAGGTGGGGTCCACACGTCGTCGACGGCGGGAGGACGGCGGCGGAGATGGCCGGAGGCGGCCGGAGGAGCAGGAACAGCAGCAGTAGTTGCTAGCAGCAGCAGCAGCAGTTGAGTGCGGGGGCTGCCGGCGGCGGAGGTGGCCGGGCAGGGTGCGGGATCGACGGAGGAAGGAGGGGCGGTCAGGTTGGTGGTGGTGGCGGAGGTCCACGACGGCGGTGGTGGCTGCTAGAGGCCGTCGGAGGTGGAGGGGTCGGTTAAGGTTAGGGGAGTGGGGAGGAGCTGCGGGGGCTCTAGCCGGCGGAGGCGGCGTCGTGGGGCGGTTAGGGTTAGTGGTCCGGTGGAGGAGAAGGTGGCGAGTCGAGTGGTGGGGTTGGTGGCGGTGCACGGTGGCGGAGGGTGGCGCAGGGGGTGGTTCGGGTGGTGGTGGCTGCTGTGGGCAGTGAGGGAATGGGGAGGTTGCGGGGGCTGCTCACGGCGGAGGGGTTGGCCGGAGGCGGCGGGGCTTGGCCGGAGGGGAGAGGGGGCAGGGCGGAGGGCTGGCCGGAGTTGGGCGGCCGGCGGTGGTCGGAGGGGGAGCTGTGGAGTTTGAAAGGGGAGAGGGTTAGGGTTTATATAGGGTTTGGGTAAATGGCATTTTCGTAAATATTGAGAAATTCAGGGTTATTTTGGTAATTCAGGTTTTTGGGATATTTCTCCTGGATTTTTCTGGGTGTTTTGGGTGGGTCCCATACACCTATTCACTAACCAATAGGATTATGCCACCTTGTATGCATTTTTTCATAAAAACCCCTAACTTTTCATAAATTGCATAAAAGCATGAATTTGGTATTTTGCGTAATTTCGCAATTTACATGATTTTAAATACTGTTTCCCCGAAATACTGAACTGTACAAAAATAAGGGAAACAGCTGGGGAAATGTTTTGGGAAGGGTGGGGATGAACCTGGGCAGATGCAGGGACTGATTCTGTAGGTGATACGGGTCCTCGTATTTATTATTTAATAAATACTGCGCACGGTGTTCACTAATTATTTTGAGGTAGTTAGGGTCATAATTTTTCTACGGTGTCAATACGATAATTGTAGTATAATTAGAGTAGAATATTATCGTATTTTTGTTTGGCAAAAATAGGTGCCTACTGATCCTCAAATCCCTAGGGTACAGGGATGGGTAAAGAGCATAATTTTAAATAGGGAATAAATACGTACGTCTGTAACAATATTTGTGCGACTAAAACGAAGCACCAAACAAGGTTTCTGGGAGTTGCACAAAATAGAAAAAGTAGTCTAACAAGTCTAGGGCAGGGATGAGAAATTTGTTTAGGGTTTAACAGCTAGTGTGATGCCCTAATTTAATTGTGTAATATACAGGTTCACAATCAATAGAATATATAATAAATAATTTTTTTTAAAAAAGTTGCATTAATTCTAATTAGTCAAAATTAATCCTAGATTACTGAAATCTGGTCGAGGGAGTTTACAGTACGTTATGGTCAACTAGGGTCAAGTGTGCGTCTAATTGCACGGGTGTCGCGTTTGTAATTTTTGTGCAAGATCAGACAGTCATGGGTCTCGCCAGTATGTCAGTGTACATATGGCAGACAGATCACAAGTCTCAGGGTTACAGGGTCATGTATAACTACAGAATATCCGCAGCTATACCTAGGGGTCAAGTGTACATGTATAATATGTATATTATTATCTAGTACATAACATTAATACTCATAATATATATACACACTAATTAATCACATATATAATAGATATATGTATATACACTTAATAGAATTTATACTATATATATATATATATATATATATATATATATATATATAACATATATTAGGGAGACATATACAATATATGTATATATACTAATTGAGAGACATACTAATTGAGAGATATACTATATATATATATATATATATATATTTATATATATATATTTCAAAATATATTTAAACATATACTAATACATGTACCATACATATATACCAATTATATACATTAACATATACTAATGGGATACCTAAATATATACGCATACATACACAATCACATAAAATGAAGGAGGGGGACAGGTACGAACCTGTGCACGGGCACGAGATCGACGGTGACGATGACGACGACGATGTTGATCGTGATGATGACGATGATGGCGATGGTGATAATGACGACGATGAAGGCTGCCGGAGTGATAATGGTGGTGGGGGTCGAGTCTCAGGCGAGTTACTGCTCGGTCGGTCCAGCGGGGAAAGTCGTCGGGGAGGAAGGGAACTGGGAGGAGAGGTGGTGGAGAAGGACGTGAAGAAGTCAGAGGCGGTGGTTCAGCGGGGGTGGTCGGACGGGTCTGTGAGGGGGGAGACGAGTTGAGAGAGTGGTGGTAAAAGTGTTGATGATGGCGGGGACAGTAGCCGGAGGGGAGGAAGGTGGTTGCGAGTGATTGCAGTGGGAGGGGCCGGTGCAGCGTGGAAAGAGCAGCGGGTGGTCGAGGGGTTGTTGGCTGAGGGGGAGGCTCGACCGTGGAGATGAAGGGAAGCGGGGTGGTGGTGGAGACACGGGCCGAGGTTGACATGGAGCCGAGAGGGATGTGGCAGTAGCAGCCAGGGAGGGGGAGGTTATGATGGCGGTGGAGAGGGTTGGCCGTCGGGGTCGGGTCGAGCGGAGGGGATGTGTTGAACGGGTGGCCGGAGTTTAGGGTGGCCGGTTTAAATGAAGAAGGAGAAGAAGAAAGGAAGAAGAAAGAAAGAAAGAAGAAGAAGAAGAAGAAGAAGAAGAAGAAAGGAAAAACCTACGGCTGTGTATGGAGAAGAGGGAGGAGAGAGAAAGTGGGGAGTTTCCCTAAGTGTGGGGATTAGGGCCGGCTTGGGGGAAGAGAGGAGTGATGGTGATGTTTTATAGGGATGTGTGATGGGTAGTGTGTGGTGATGAGGGGTCCTCATTTGAATGGGTGGCTAGGATCTAACATGAGAAATTTGTGTACACACAAAGGAGAGGGGAAATGAGGTTGACTATTCAATGAGTTGGGGGCTTCTTTATTTGGTTTGAACCAATGGGGTGATGACACCTAGTGCAAAATTTACAATTAAGCCCCCTAAATTTGGATATTTGCACAAACACATGATATGATAAAAAATTGGTAGAAGAATTGGTGTTTGGTGTTTTGTAGGGTGAGGGGGTGTTGTGTGTTTTGTATGGTCTTAATTAAAAGGGGGTATTGGGTTAAATTGGGATTAAGATTGGATTAGTCAAAGTTGGTATCCCCAGTTTAATTAAAATAAATTATTATGTTCTCTTAAATTAAATGGGGGCACATGGGGTCTCAATTTGGAGTGACACAAAGGTCATGAAAGGTGTAGGCCTAGTGTCAGTCTTCGACCCTTTAATTGGTCCGGCTAAACGGATTGAGTTGGTGTCTCAAAATTGATGACAATGACACAGGTACGCGATACAGGATTAAATAATAGATTTCGGACACGGGAAGTTGTGCAATTAAATTAGAGCACAAAGGATTATAATTTTGAATGACAAAAAAGTCCAGCGCCTAAGTTGGCGTGTCAAGTCTAGAATGCAACAACTTGTTGGAAATTATGGGCTAATGTTGGGCTCCGAATATTGCAACAACGGTAGGGTGTAACAATTAAATAAAATCACATAATTAATTATAACCCTAAATAATTAATCCTAAAATTACAAGTTAAATCCATAACACTATATTTCGGTCAGGGCTCTATCTAGTGGGCATCTAGATCTAGTCTACTAACTCATGCATTAATGAACACTATATATATATATATATATATATATATATATATATATATATATATATATATATATATATATATATATATATATATACACACACATATCATGCAATTATTTTAAAATAAATACACATAATACTTATAATATATAAAATGACAAAAATACCCTATTTTCAGGATGTGGTAGTGACACACTGATAGTAATTCGGCATAAAATTCTTCGAGTATAAATAACATGTCACATCCACTTCTTGATAATATTTTAAGTTATGACATCTCACACATGGACACTTAATTTTGGTAACATCCATGTACTGAGGGAACGCCTTGACGAACTGCAAAAACTCCTCCACCCCCTGTATGAATTCATCTCACACATCGCACATGTCATCAGAATGATAGTTTTACATTCAAGAATAATGACACAGATAATAATTCAGATCTATTTCTAGATACTTCTACAAAGATGAATAGACATTGTTCAAGTATATTGTCCAAATAGATGCAAAGATAGATACACATGTTCATCAAAGTAACAACTCTTATTGATGCACAAGTATCCATATATATCGTGATTCATGAGTTTGATATTGATTTTCGTCTTTCTAAAACACCAACTCGTACATAAATAAATAAGCATATCTCTGTCGTCATATGTTCCTTGTGATCCCACAAGGAACACTTGACCTTGGAGTGCACAATATACACATAGGTATTGACAACTATCTAGATATTTGTGTATCATGTGGATATCACATGACATGGTACACATTATCACATTGACACTCTCTTGTATCTTGATGTTAGGATACACTTTCAAATATCCATGACACTAACTCTACTTGACACTTGGTATCTTGGTACCAACATACACTCTAGGTCACTCACTCTTGACACTCAACCTACTTCTATAATTGTATATATATATACCTTTATATATGTATCTATCTATATAGATTATTAACCCTAACTAGCTCACCAATCCCTCACTCAAATATATATACATACACACCTCTTACTTGGAGACTGCCCACACTCATATACACTACTAATTGACACTAGTCCACCATCAAATTATACTACCCAAATTCCTAATTATGCAACCAAATTTCCAAATTAACCAAAACTTCTAATTATGCAATCAAATTTGGGAGTATCATATAATGCTTATTTCGAATAGGTTATAATATTTTCTTTTACCGCATACACACTCCATTTTCAAACACACACTCCATGTTAAGTTTGTCCATGTTAGTATAAAAAAATTAGGATATGTTTATGTGTCAATGTTAGTGCGGGTCCGTGTCAAGATATTTAGGGTTAGGGTTTACCTGACCGATGAGGGAGTTGAATGACTTGAGAGCCGACGAGGGGGGACGTCAAAGGCGGTGGGGAGCCGAAGAACGGGAACATGAGGGGAGGAGCACGGGGTCACCGAAGGGGAGGAGTCGCACGGTGGTGTCTGTGTAATGATGATGTAGATGATGGCCTGGGGGAGGAGCACATGGAGAGGAGGGGAGGAGCATGGGGTCGCCGGAGAGGAGGACGGGTCGCCGGAGAGGAGCACTGGGTTGTGCGGTCGAGTCGCCGGAGGGAAGGAAGAGTTCGTCGGGGGGACGGGGGAGAGTCGCCGGAAAGGAGGATGGGGCCGCCGGAGAGGAGCACGGGGGCGCGTGCGGTCGAGTCAACTGAGGGAAGGGAGAGTTCATTTGGGGGGGAGTTTACGAAAATTTGGGAATCGATGCAGGTAAATGAAATTTGAACCATATATAAAAATATTTTAGCGACGTCAGATTCACTTTAGCGACGTCTTAATCTGACGTCACTAAACATCGCAGTAAATAAAAATTAGCGATGTATGATACGTCGCTAAATATCGCTATTTTTGAAATAAATTAGTGACGTGTGATACGTCATAAAACGTCGCTATTTTTAAAATAAATTAGCGATGTATATTAAATGATGTCACTAAACGTCGTTGTTTACAAAAAATAACGACGTTTAGCGACTCCTAACGTCGTCTATTCCCTCAATACTAAAAGTACTCGCTAAACTTCGTTATTTGCAACGTATTACGACATCTTTTTATGGAGTCGCTAAATTTATAAAAATTAGCGTCGTTAATTTTTTACGTCGTTAATTTTTGACGTCGCTAATTGGCCAAATTTTGGTAGTGGTTCTATACTTTCTTCTAAACACTCATTTACCTCTAATGGCCTTTGAACTAGATGGTAAATCAACTAGGACCCAAGTTCCATTCGACATGATGGAATCTATTTCATCATTGACGGCTTCTTTCCAAAAAGCTGCATCTCTTGAAGCCATAGCTTCTTTAAAAGTTTTAGGGTCGCTATATACATTAAGAACCATGGGTGTTTTATGTAGTGCCACATTCCGCGTTGGCACTATGTACAAGAGAAATTGATTTGCTGGCTAGATAAGAAGCCTTCCTGAAGAGCACCTTATTGAAACAGAAAGACGATTGATCTTAGTGAGGGGACAGAACTTCATTCTCGAATTCTTTCAAGCCTAATAAAGAATCTGATTTTTTTTAACTGCTTGTGCTATGAAGATAGTGTTCATGAGAAGAATGATAGAACATGAACCTGCATGCTTAACTAGAGAACTTGTATTGCTTGTCTAATGAATGAACCCGTGTTATGCTAAGTATAGAAAAGAATGTTGTATGATAAGTTACATGGTCACTGATTGTCACATCCCAAAATTAGAATACTGGAGAGCGGGGGCAGACAAAGACAGCTACGTACACCAGAGTACTTTATACCTCGAGATACATTCACGGTTGTCTAGACATGTGAGGATTTACTCTACAATCCAATAGTCATTCCTGGGTCAAGGGTCCTAGATGTCTCAATCTCAAGCAAGCAATAAGTTACAAGATGTATGATCACCAAACATATAATAGTAAGGCATCCCGAACGATACATACACCGATGATCATGAAGCTAGTTACAAAATGTAGAACCAGCAAGAGTACAATATTACATGTTCATCTCTAGTTATAGTCTAGAATATGCTTTACATGTAGGCCCGCATTCTAGAATATCAAGTCCCAAAACATGAACTAAACACATACTCGGTGGCTAAACGCCTCAAAAAATAATTATAAAAGATCAAGTGGGTGATGAAAGAGGAACCCATTCATAGCCCCAGGTGCTCCTGGTGTTCACCATCTTGAGGCATGAAATATGGGAGATCTTACGGTCCTGCTCCGATATCTGGCTATACAAAACCAGTAGGGTCAGACCCAAAATAGCAAGTACCACAAGAGAGCCAATCTTAGGAACTAAAATCCAGCATGCAGACAAATCAATAAAAAATAGCACAAGGAATATTTAAATAAGTGCAGCGAGTAAAATAAGAGTTAAAAAGTTCTGGAGTATTAAAATAAGGATATTTGGAATAAGTACTCAGGTTAAAATTTCTGGATCAGTTGTTAAATAAATCAGGATGGGACTAGACTAGAATAAAAATTAAGCAATCACGTTCAATCATGCCCTACGGCTTGCTAATATTAGATAACTAGGGTTATCACAGTTCTAGTTACTAACATATGCAGTTTGAAAATTTTATACAGCCACATGTCATGCAGTCTATCTGGATCATCCAGACGTACGTGATACACAATATAATTAACTTATATAGATATTTTACTTGTAGTGCAACACTCGAAGGTATACTGGAAGTGTGTCCCTCATGATGGAGAGCTCCAAATCCACTAGTGTCGTTGGGATGTCGGGATTGCATGCAGCCAGGAAATTTTCGTAAATAATTCTAGTTATCAATCTAGTTTATTAGCCTGGACAATTTATTCAAAATTTATGGCCGTGGTGCTCAGAAATTTGTCTTATACATGATGCAAGACTGTACGATAGCTTCATAATCAAAATCAACCACGAGAACAATGGAACATGCAATAAAGGTGATACTCATAGCCTTGATTAGGACAGTACAAGAATTCTCGAGTCAGGAGTGCGCTACATCGAGCCACTATCAGGATTATCAATACAGTATCAGAATTATCATTTCCATGTCAAGATTCAGGAGTGCATTTATAGTGTACAATTACTAGATCATGTCAGGAAAGCAAGATCAATATCAAGAATGTCATATTCGGAAAATAATCAGGATTAACTAAAATAACAGGATAAAAGAGAACCAGAGAATCATTAAGAGTTAAGCATATTAAAGAGAATACTGGCATACAGGCGCATAAAATATCAATGCAGGGTTGCGCATAACATCAGGCAAGAAAATAACATCCGCGTACAATGGGCCAAAACCACTATTGGCACACAATCACTAGTCCGGGCAGTTCTGGCACAATTTGATACCAAAAGTACTATAAGTAAAGATGGCGCATAATTGATACTAAAAAGCACTCTAGAACCTTGGCGCACAATGATAGAAGTACACTAGCCAAGAGCTTGTCGCACTTCTTCAAGTATGCCCAAAAAGGAGGGTTGGCACACAATGAGAGTGGGAAGGTCAACTAAAAGTCAAAATGTAAGTCTCAAGGCATGGCACTGCAGTCGAGAACATAATTTTCGAGAATGGTCAGAAGTCATTGCTTAGCCATTAAGTAATTACGAAGGGCTACAAAGTGCGTAGTCTCTGGAGAATGCCACATAGTGCGCCAACACAGCAAAGTGCACCATTCTCCAGAAGCAACAAAGTGCACCAATAAGGAAAGTTTTACCAAAGTGTGTCAACTCTGCAATATCTGCAAAGTGTACCAACTTAGCTATTCAAGCAGTGGTGTATATTCTTGATGACTTACAGACCCATTCAAAAGTGCACCAAGTAGGATTGTCATACTTTTGGAAGAATTGTCAAAGTACAAAATTTACGTAGGAGTAGAGAAGTGCGTCCAAAGTACTCAACATATCTTAGCGCACTTTCTAAGAAATTTATGAAACACACACAAGTGCGCTCAGTGGAGCTTCGCTTTATGCGCCAAGGGTTCCCTGCGTACTTTTTGTATGCATTCTCAGGCCAAGTTTGTATTCTTCGACTTGTTGTTCTCGGGCTCCATGAGCAACCCAATCCGAGAAAAATATGTCACTCCCCGTTTTTGATATACGTATTTGAAACATATTAATTTTTCTGCTTATATTATTTCATGCTTTCATAGTTAATTAAGTTGCATGTCATGGAGACTAGACCCACTAATTGGTTCATTTGGCTCATGGTTTGATTGTTGGGTTGGTTTAGTTATGAGAGAACTCATGGTCCAAACCTTAACCCTACCTATATAATCTACTTCTTTCTCTCTCTTCCCTCATTTTTCTTTTCTTCCACTTTATTTTATTTCTAAACAAGTACACCTTGCATGACATGGAGAAACTCTAGATTTTAATTCTTGCTTTTCCCTTACATTTCATTAATCTAATATGTGTACATTATGATTTTAAGCACTTTTAATCCTTGGAGTTTTGGGCTTTGATGGGTGGACATTAATAGATCTGCATTTTTAGTTGAGGATTTTTATGGGTTCCAAAAGTTTTTTTTTGTTTTGATCTATTAAAATTTGGTATTTTAGAAAACCATTTTTGTGGGTGATTGAGCATTCCATTTCAGGAATTTTAGCTTTTGGTTCACTTGATTTGGAGTTGAAATGAAATTTTTATGGAGAAAATATTTTTTTGGTTTTTGGAGCTTTTCCGCCATGGCTGAACTTGCTGTCTAGAGAAGACGAAGTGCTCATGCGGCCAGCACCATATGTGACAGAGAGTTCTATGCATCATGACTCTTATGCGGTTGAACTCTTTGTCGCATATGTCACCAGCATGCGTCCATCTTGTTGGATTCATGACTAATCATTTCACAAAGTGTTCTGAAGCTAAGCGCTTGGAAAAGTCTTAAGTGACAGAAATCCTTGTGTTTCACTTGCTGAACGAATAAGAAATTAGCTAAGTCTAAGAGGCATATATGCGGCAAGCAGACTTATGCGGCCTCTTCTATTTGGGACGCATAACTCTGTTTTGCCCTTGCACATTTTTTTATGAGTTTGTCTTTTCCTTCCTGATACTTTATGGATTGTCACATCCATCACTTCAGTCACTTCACTGACACGCATTTAATGTACGTCACACGGCACTTGTCCCAAGGAGTGGACTTTGTCTTGACCTATGCGGCATCGACCTCTATGTTGCACCGACCCCTATGCGGCCTTGACCTATACGACATTGATCCCATGCGTCCCTTGTTCTTATGCGGGCCCATGTGCATATTTTATTTTTTTGCTTAGTTGGATGTTTTATTGAATTTTGTGATTCTATGCGTGTTATAAATGATTGTAAATGCATGAGAACTAAGTGACCATGTGTTGTATCTGACTGTATGCTTAATCCGACTATGAGTAGAAATAGATTACGCGGCCAAGTGACTATGACTACCTATGTGTCTGACTCAACCTATGTGTTGCTATGTGCTAGAACTCATATGATTTACGAATGATTGGTGACTTGACTCGACTATTGGTATATGTGCTGATACACTTACTACGTGTTATATGTTCCTATGTGTTAAGTGTTCCTACGTGATTATGTTACATGTTTTACACCAAGGTGTACCTACGTACTATGCGACATATGTAATAATATAATTCCTCCAGCATGGACATAATATTTGGTTAATAACCAAGCGTGGCTAGGACTTGTGTTGATTGTTACATCACGCTGGGGTGAATCCAAATTGAACTGCCAAGTGACAAAGTGAATTCGTATCTAGCGTGCCCGTACTAAGGTACGACATGTAAGAGAAATAGCATATGACCATGACAAGTGATTCCAGCTAAACATAGGGTTAATTAGAAAACTAAAATATGTAGATCATTATGAGGGACGAAATCCCAAGATAGTGCTTAACTAGCCACCCTCAAGCATATGGGGAGTGAAGGTTGGCCCCCATAGATATTTTTTAAATCTTCATTAGTGGATGGCAATATCCAATTATTATATTATATTATGTATTCTATGCGATATTAGCACAGTGGCCTTCCGAGGGATCGGTGCATACTACTATGTGTTACACGGCGATTCATGGCACGGCTAGCTCCAGCTAGAACATGGCTCGACCTGAGAATTCCTATTATATGCATAATATTTATGGGATAACCCAGACTCCACTTAGTAAGCCGTATAAATAATTGACCGATTTTGTAAATATACTTGTTTGTGTATGGTACCTTCTGTTAAATAGTTTAAGGACATGGACTATCATGTTGCGATGGTCTAACCCTTGTCCTTGTTTGGTTGTAGGGTTAGATTGTTGTATCACGATAGGCTACGAACCGAAACTACGAGACAGGACTATATATATATATGTATATGTTTATTCTTTCTGGTTTTGTTTCTTCATTCGTACTTCCTTTGTGATACTTGATATTTGGGGTCTAACCCCACAGGTTTTGCATGGCAAAGTTTAGAGCCAGCACCCGAGGATCAACCGAACTTCCGTCTGAACAAAGGCGCGCACCAGGCTGATGGTCGTTGAGGCACACTAGTGGGTTTCTTGATCACTGCTTGTTATTTCATAATTTACTCTTTTGGATGTAGCCACCGGCACTTGTTAGACGTAAATCTGGACATTTAGTTTTCTTATATGATTGTAATTAATCAGACTGTAGCTGATCATGGTCATTTACTTTTGCTACTGTCAACTTGTTATTTTGTGTGGCTGGTTTCCAGAATATTGTGGCAGGACGTTTGGGATGCTTACTTCCTTGTCATAAATCTTCTATGTTTACTATCCTTACTTGACTAATTGAGATATTAGATGTTCTATGTGACTCTAAGTGACTTTCTTGTAGTATACATCCCTTGTCTAGTTACAGTCGTAACCGTCGTACGATGTTCTATACCTTGTACGAGGGAGCTGGCCATGTCCGTCTCTATATTCCGGTACTGGGACGTGACAAAACAAAATTATCAATGAGACAAGCTCTAAGTGTTACCCAAATATAAAATCGATCAAATGATTAAAATAAGTTATACTAAGAATCAAAGCAAGATCCATGGTTGTTCCTTTGGTTGGCAAGATATACTTGCCTACGGTTAAGTTCTAGCCTAATACTACCATGGTCACACACAGCCAAGGCCAAGTTCGACTGCTCTCGGTGAAGACTGAAGAAGGAAAGAAAAATAAAAGAAAAATAAAAGTGAAGGAAAGAGAAATGATTTGCTTAAATAGGCAAAGGGTTGATTATAGGCCATTGGATCATAATACATGCCTCTCTCCCGGGTTCATCACAGCCATGCACATGAAAACCAAGGGACCAATGGTCCAAAACATGCAACTAAGGAGAAACTTGTAAAAATAACATAGACAATGCATAATGGCATAAAGCATAAAGTAAGCAATTAAACATAAAGCAAGCTATACACGTATTAAATACGTATATCGGATATGTATACTAGAACAGTGAGATGAGTCTCACACTGCTATTGAATGAACTGCTTCCATGCTAATAGAGTAGAGTAGAAGACTGCTTGAACATGTACCCATATCGAATTGTTAAGGTAAGAGTAGAACTGCATACTTAGTAAAATAGATAGAAGAAATATTGCCATGTCTGTTTAACTAGAGATTGGCTCTACGTTTTTTGTATCGTTGCTGTAAAGATAGAACTGTATGAATAACTCATATTGTGCTAAAGAGATTTATAAGAATGATAAGACTAGTAGTACACCCTGAGAATCGGTCCAACGGGATCTTGAGGGTGTGGCTATTAGAAAAGGAGAGAGTTATATAGAAACCTTCTATGGTTTGGCCGCTATTGTATAAAAGAGACAAGATGAAAAGATAGAATATGTGCATTGTTCAACTGTTACATCATAGTATTTTATCTGATAGAAATGACATACATTACATTGGTCTGACAACTTGTGCACAAGGTATCTGGTCTCTCGGGCGGTTCCTGGGGCACTGGAGATCGTTCGTCCTAGGAGAGATAATCGAGGGTATTAGTGAGATGGGCTTGTACGTCCCAACTGTTAATATATCGTATCGAGGGTATTAGTGAGATGGGCTTGTACGTCCCAACTCCTAATAGCCCTATTATGTCATTAGTAGGATGGGCTTGTACGTCCCAACTGCTAATCCTGAGAAACCAACACTCGGGAACCATCATGTAATTATGGCGCATGCTAGGTTAGCCTTCTTGCATACCTAATTGTTTGATGCAGAGACGAATAGGGAATAGAACATTTATGTTTATGCAAATGATTTCTAATTTGTATGCCTATTGTAGGGATAACCGTTCGGCCGCGATAAGAATCACTGAATAAGTGATAAGTTATATTTCTTATGTTCATTATCATAACCGATCATGAGATGTATCTACTTTGCTTGAATATGGTGTTGCTTATTTAATATGAGATGATAGTTCACTAGATGTTGCTAATGTTCCTAGAGTAAATGAATATGGATCACGATAAATGTTGCGCACTGCACGATAGAACACTATCCTTAGTATGCTTGGATGTATTTAATATGCAAACTATTTTCAAAGATGTGTTTTCAAAAAGAAGTAATCTGACTCTGATCATGTACTGCATGAAATGAATCTAGGTAAAAAGTAGCAAGATCACTAGTAATGTAATATTTTTTCACATGATTACTTAGTGTTGGTTTTAGAAAATGTTGCTTTTGTTCATTGCTTTTATACTCGCCAGTGCTTTTCCCAAAATGTTGACCCTCCACCAGTTCTGTGCAGGTACTGGATCGTCCGAAGAAGGGATAGCAGATCCTCATCCTCATGAGCCAAAAATCTAGAGATACCTTGAGATGTATCGAGATATTTTGAGATCTTTTCTATATAAAGGGATATAATATATGGAACAATGTCATTCTGTTCTGCATTGCTTATGAGATATGTAAGCCAATTGGCAAATCTTGTAATCATTTCAGTTATCAATAAAGATATTATTTTTTTATACAATTGTGTTTATTTACTTTTCTGTGTTATTGTGTCATTGCTTCTATCTCTAAATAGCTTATTTGTGATTATTCAAGCCTTGGCCTTGTGCAATTGCAACTTAGGCTTGTACGGCATCACGCCCATGAGAGGACGATCGGTTCAGCAAGGCGCTAAGCAAGGACGATCGGCTCTTGCGGGAACGGGGCATGACATTTTATCTAGTATTTTGGTTCTGTCTCCTTCCATGAGAAAGGTAATGGATTCTTGAGAGAGAGAAATATGAACTCAAGAATTTTTCTTTTCTAATTCTTGTACTTTTTCTTGGTTCATTAGATTCAATTATTCTTTTGTCACCAACCCCCACATTTATTGGGGGTATTCTTTGACTTTGTTGTTCTTTCTCATTTTTATGCAAAGTATAGTGCACAAATTTATTTTCAAAGAACTCAACATGTATGGATTCAATAATAAAATTAGACTCCAAATCTAACATTTTATATGCTTTAGAGTTCTGTGCATAACAAACGAAAACACTTCTAATACCTCTAGGTCCTAATTTGGATTTATGTGGATCAGGTACTTCATAAAATGCTACGCACCCCCACACTTTGAAATAATTCAAATTGGGTTTCCTTCCATTATTCCAAAGTTCATATGGTGATGCATGAAATTTCTTGAAAGAAACTTTATTGTAAACATGACATGTGGTTAATAAAGCTTCTCTCCAAAGATTGAAAGGTAACTTAGCATTTGTGAGCATTGCATTAGTCATTTCAACCAAGGACCTATTTTTTCTTTCTGCAAGGACATTTTGTTGTGGGGTATAAGGGGTCATTTTCTGATGAATTATTCCATTTTATTTACAAAATAAATTGAAAGAATCTAGAAAATATTCTCCCCCTCTATCACTTCGTAAAATTTTGATTTTTTTTCTCCTTTTGATTTTCCACAACAGATTTATATTCTTTAAATTTCTCAAAAGCCTCATCCTTGGTTCTTATCAAATACATATAGGTGTATCTCGAATGGTCATCAAAAAAGGTTATAAAATACATTTTACCATTCCTAGTCAAGTGACCGTTTAACTCACAAATATCAGAGTGTATAAGTTCTAAAAAGTTCAGAACTTCTTTCAACCTTTGAAAATGATTTCTTTTTCATTTTAGCTTCAACACAAACTTCACATTTGTCATGATCTTTTTTATAAGAAATGTAACCATATTTAGACATGTAATGTAATGTGCCATAATTTAAATGCACTAATCTAGCATGTCATAAAGAAGATGTGCACTCAACTATATAAGCAACAACATTATTTATTTTATCAACAGATAATTTAAACATGCCATCACATGAGTATCATTTTCCTACGAATACTCCATTCTTAGATACTATTACATTATCGGATTCCATAACAACCTTGAATCCTTTCTTACATATGAGATATGCAGAAATTAAATTCTTCCAAAGTTCTGGAACATGGAAGACGTTGATAAGAGCGAGTTTCTGTCCAGAAGAAAAGTTCAATTCAACACTTCCTTTTCCCAAGACCTTGGCAGCAACATGATTACCCATAAGCACTTCCTCGGGTTCCTTTAGTTCATTGTATGACTTGAACAATGCTTTGTTAATGTTGCAAACATGTACGGTTGCACCTGAATCAATCCACCAATCCTTAAACATGAGAGCAAAGGCCATGTTAAGCTATGTGATCATATATATCTCCATTGCAGTAACCATTGCAACAAGTTCTTTGATTTATGCCTCAACCAAATTTGCTTTGTTACCCGTACCAGAACCAGAGGCACCACGGAACTTACTCATATTTCTGAATCTGCACTCTTTATGTAATGTCCCTTTTTTCCACAGTGAAAACATGAAAGATCCTTCTTGAAATTGGATTTCTTGAACCCTTTCTTTTTTACTTTAAAATTGTTTCTAGGAATTTTAGAAGTAACATAGTTTACTTTAGAATCTATGAGAGACTCATCTCTTGCATGATTTTCACATTCAATTTGGAGATTTGTAACAAACTGCTCAATGGTAAAGTTTTCAGAAGAATGAAGTATCTTTCTCCTGTAGTCATTCCACGTAGGTGACAACTTTGAAAGAATTGCCCCCAATTAAATTGTATCAAGAATCCGAATTTGCAATTCGCTCAATTGAGAAACTAGTACCTCCATATCACGAACTTGGTCCATGATTGGCATGTTGTCAGTGAATTTGAATTCAAAATATTTTAATGCTAAAAATATGTCCATGACTCTCTTGACATCTTTATACTTTGATTCCAGAGCAGTCCAAACTTCTGTTGGTGAGTTGTATATTCTGTACACATCGTACAGCCTGTTGGTAAGAGAATTCAGAATATGTCCACGGTGCGTTACGCTGAGTCGGATTGAATGAAACAAGTGCTGGTTACATTTGATTTGTTGGATTTTGGAAAGAGATATTGATTGAGTTGTTTCATGTGCAGATGGCTAGCGAGTTCGATGGAAATCAGGTGTTCGTTCAGAGCAGTACTGAGATAGCTGGGTTGGAATGATAATACCATCTTTCTTAGTCCGATCGGTCGGATGATTTGTAGAGCACGGCCTGCTCGTACGGTCATACCAGTTGAGTAGATCACGCTTGCATCGGACCACGGGTTCAAGGGATTGGCCGTATCGGCAGAACAGGATGCTTAATAGAATCAAACATTGTGAGTGGGCTCTTTCCCTTCTCCTCTACTCCTTCATGCCTAATAATATGGAAAACACGTAAAATGCTTGAATACTTGGGCTAAAATATTGGGAATCACTACACTGAGGCGTGCATAGAGTGTACGTCAGTTGCTTGGTAGGATTGTGGCTTGATTGGTTTGCGCGTATGGATAGTTGGAGCTAGAGTTGGAATATTACATTTGAGGCAGTTGGTTGGAATGATTGGGATTATGCTTGGACGAGTTGGAATGATACATTTGAGGCAAATGGGAATATCGGGAATTCGGACGAGCGAGCGTGCATCCGTGCACGAGTATCACTTGTCGCTTTGTCTTGCAAAGCGAGCAGTTGTGGTTCAAAATCGAACAACTGCATCGACGAGGGTGTTGTGCCGCTTGATGGAACATTGTGCCACGAATGGGGCATTGTGCCACTAAAACGGCATTGTGCCATGGGATTGCTTTGAGCATGGGTGTTGCACCAATTTAAAATATATTGCTGAGAAACGGCATTGTGAATATGGGATAACTTGATATTTGGTGCCTTGGGCTATATGTTGATGAATGGTTATGGATGTTTTGGTTGGATATTTGGTTATGGATGTTTTGGTTGGACAATTCATGGAACGAGTTTAGGATCGCTTGGTGGGGCGAGAATGTTCGATCCTCTCGTCATACCTACTTTTTGCATGTCACGGACAACCTGTGTACACAGGGTTTGACATTTCCTCGAAATGGCATTCCGGGGAACTGGAACCGTATCAATCCGGAGGGAAATATTGATTCGTGCTAGTCACGATGCATTGCGGGACCTCCAGCGGGGCTTGCTACCCGGGCTGATAGTGTCGCGCCCCGATCCCGTAGGGGCCGATCGTCCTCGCTTGGTCCCTACGGAACCGCTCGTCCTCGCTTGGGCGCGATGCCGTGCAAGCCTAAGTTGCGCTTGCACCAGGCAACGTACCTGCACAAGACACAAGAGAGACGAAAATATACATATATAGCCACAGAGTAAATGCAGAGAACCAAAGTTGAACACATTTGATAACACACAAAATACTTTCTTTTTTATTGAATACTGAAGATTTGGATTACAAAGTGTTTGCTTGGCTGAGTTACAAAATATGCCTTAGAAGGCTTACAACTCTTTTCACATTCCCAAAACTAGCCACAACGCCCAAGCATTACATCCTTGTAGTAGGACCAAAATATCAAAACATCTAGCAGAAGAAGTAGTAGCCCACTGGAGAGGAAAGCAACTGAGGAAGCAGCACGAACACAGTCCTAAGGAAGGGTGCGCACACGCTGATTCAGGTTCAGGATGCTTGCCAAATTCTCGCTCCCAGCACCTGGATATTTGCCCACAAACGTGGGTCAGTACTACCACATGTACTGGTGAGCGACCGAGGCCAAACTCACCTAAGAAATCCACACTAAGTAAGCATATGAAGCTAGCATTATTAGGTGATCTTTCTGGTTGTCTAGTTTCTTTTTAACAATTCATACAAGAAAACATAGACAATTTATAGCATATGCATATGATAATTCTTACCCACAGCCGAGCGGTTATCCCTGCAGCAGACACACAAGTTAGCCACAATTTGCATATGAATAACTTATGAATCGAAAATAGGCATCAATTTGTTAGGTATGCAAGAAGGTAAACCTAGCATGCGCCCTAACTATATGATGGTCCCCTCCACGGGATTAGCAGTTGGGACATACAAGCCCATCTCACTAATGGACGAGTCTACCCTCCCGTAAGTAAGGACGTTCAAGCCTCAGGGTATCTAGATCTCTTTCCGGCCGAACGATCCCCTGTGCCCCAGGGACCGCCCGAGAGATAAATCCTTGTGCACAAGTTGTCCTGACCAAATGCATGAATGCAAGCCCTATCAGAAAATATGCTATCATGCAACTGATGAACAATGCACACACAAGTCTATCTCATCTTTTCTCTTTTCTAGATCAAGTCCAGAGTTTTCTCGCCACAATACTCGATACACAGCATACAAGGGACAATTAAGCATTCCATAAGCAACTAGTAAGTTAGCAGTTCTATACTTGAAGCATACAATACTTTCTTTCTCTTTAGCTTATCTTTTTAGTGAGACAACATATTTCAAGTGAACTAGAGATTCTTTATTAGGCATGCAGACTAAAGGATTCATCGAAGGGCCTAAGCCACTCACCGAATGAATCGAACGAGGGGATGGGGAAGCCTAAGCGACGTTCACTCTTTGGTTATGTGTCCTGAAAATGCAACAATACTTTGGTTAGCATACTTCAATCTCTTTCCCTTACGATTCGGAAGAACGCGCAAGCGAGAAAGCGAAATCATGAAAACCAAGTCATCGAAAGCAACTCAAAACACAAAGCAACACAAAACCAAGAAGCAAAGCAACCAACAAAACTCTTGGACTTATTTCAATAGAAGCCGCTCGATTAATTTGAAGGGTTCATTACACTCCGTCCGTGTTGATTTGGCGATAAGGTTTTCCCGAGACTCGATTTTCAACCGAGTCGAAGCAGCGTAGTGTTTCTTAAGTAACCGTTCGGAGCGGGGCGTTACATACTACCCCAATGAGAAAAAGTTTTGTCCCAAAACTTAAGAGATCAAGGGGACAAGGATCAAGCATCAAGAGTTTCAAAGGAAACAGACTCACCAACATCGTGCCCACTCTCATCACGCTCAATATTCAACTGATAAACTCTCGGCCTCCTTGTCTGATCAGTTGGTTCCTGAGCAGGACCCGGAGGGGTCTGAGTCTCAACCCGAGCAGTCTTGTTGTTCCCATTCTGGTATGGCGGCGGAACCCTCTTGTTTTTGCAGTTCACTGCCAGATGCCCTGTCTCCCCACAATTAAAACACTCATTATTTGTAGCACGACAAATATCTACGGTATGGCCTATTTTGGGACAGTAATTGCACGTAGAACCTGGGCGCCGCTCGCCCGTTGTTTTCTTTTCTCCATCATGGTATCTTTTAGCGGGAGGGTTTCGAGGAGTGGGTGCCTTGTCCACAACACTTTATGGCGTAAACTGCTCATTCTGCACCGCTGCCTCAAATGCTTGGATGTACGATTTGTACTCCCGGTTCATAACATCTTTCCTCATATTATCGTTTAAGCCTTTTATGAACCGATGTGTGCGGGCTCCCTCATCGGGAATCATCGAACTAGCGAACTTAGCAAGCTTGGAAAATTCTGACTCATAATCTTCGACGGACATGTTCCCTTGCTTAAGTTCAGTAAACTCGTCTTCTTTTCTCTGCCTGACAGCTGGCAAAATATAGTGTGCAAGGAATGCTTCCTTGAACATTCCCCAAATGATCCTGCCATCCTGATGCTTGGTGGCAAGATCTGCTTTCTTGACTTCCCACCAGTCGTGTGCACGTAACCGCAGCTGCATATCTGCACACGCCACCCTCTTGTTCGCAGGTATTGAAGCAAAGCTAAACAAGATCTCCATCTTTGCGATCCAGTCCATCACCTTATCCGGCGTGGTCCTGCCTTCAAACTCCGGAGGGTTCAACTTCAGGAACTCAGCGCCTTTAAAGGTAGACTTCCTGGACGCACGATGAGGCTCGTTAGTTTCTGCTAATCCTGCTCCTTGAGGCATGGTCGGGGCAGTCACAGGTGTTGCTGCGGTTCCCGGTGCACCACTGTGTGCTACTAGTGTTGTCATAATCTGTGTCAGAGAGTCAAGCTGTTGCTGCTGTGCTGAGGCTCTAGCATCTGCTCGTTGCTGCTGAGCCTCAACTCGTTCTTGTAGTGCAGCATGGTGATCATTCTGATTTTGAAGCATTGCAATCAGTCTATCCATTTGATCATCGCTCACGCTTGCTGCTCGCGATGTCTCAGGGTTACTAGCACCTGCTTTTGTCATCTTTGCTGCAAAAGAGAGTAGCTTTCATTAGTCTCATAACGTATTATGGACTTATTGCATGGGACGTTGGGTTTTCAAACTCTTAGGCACCTTTCATACTCTCGATTTACTTCTTATAGATTTGAAATCTATTTTCGAAATTCGGGACTTTTGAAATCGCTTGAAAACTTATATCATTTTCGAAAACGATGTTTGAAGAGGCCAAGGACGTAAAGTCATGCTCTGATACCACCTGTCACGTCCCGATCCCGTAGGGGCCGATCGTCCTCGCTTGGTCCCTACGGAACCGCTCGTCCTCGCTTGGGCGCGATGCCGTGCAAGCCTAAGTTGCCCTTGCACCAGGCAACGTACCTGCACAAGACACAAGAGAGACAAAAATATACATATATAGCCACGGAGTAAATGCAGAGAACCAAAGTTGAACACATTTGATAACACACAAAATACTTTCTTTTTTATTGAATACTGAAGATTTGGATTACAAAGTGTTTGCTTGGCTGAGTTACAAAATATGCCTTAGAAGGCTTACAACTCTTTTCACATACCCAAAACTAGCCACAACGCCCAAGCATTACATCCTTGTAGTAGGACCAAAATATCAAAATATCTAGCAGAAGAAGTAGTAGCCCACTGGAGAGGAAAGCAACTGAGGAAGCAGCACGAACACAGTCCTAAGGAAGGGTGCGCACACGCTGATTCAGGTTCAGGATGCTTGCCAAACTCTCGCTCCCAGCACCTGGATATTTGCCCACAAACGTGGGTCAGTACTACCACATGTACTGGTGAGCGACCGAGGCCAAACTCATCTAAGAAATCCACACTAAGTAAGCATATGAAGCTAGCATTATTAGGTGATCTTTCTGGTTGTCTAGTTTCTTTTTAACAATTCATGCAAGAAAACATAGACAATTTATAGCATATGCATATGATAATTCTTACCCACAACCGAGCGGTTATCCCTGCAGCAGACACACAAGTTAGCCACAATTTGCATATGAATAACTTATGAATCGAAAATAGGCATCAATTTGTTAGGTATGCAAGAAGGTAAACCTAGCATGCGCCCTAACTATATGATGGTCTGTCACGCCCCAGTCCCAAAATGCCGGGGGACTGGAGATGCGTGGCAACGGCCAGCAGCACGCACCGATGGATAACCCAATTGAATGGAGCCATCAGGGCGTACTTAAGCTGTAAATAAGGTCTACTAACAAGCCACACTAATCTCATCCATAAAGGAAAGGAAATAAACTGCATAATCAAATGGAAATAATGTAGCAACATCAACACAGCAAGTCAGTCGGAGCAACAATCCGACTATAGTCTGAAATAAACTGGCTCTATAGGCCAGGAACAAAAGATGTAAACATGAAATAAATAAATGAGTGCTGGAACAGGCACTCAGGAAAAGTCCTCGGCAGTCACCTCGTCCTCAGTGTTTGGTTCAGCTCCAGCAATAGGTTCAGCTCCGGTCCCGTATATCTCGGGATACTGCTCCTCAGCTAAACCTGGGAACATAATCCATACCAGGTCCTCAGTGGACAAGCAAGGCACAAGATAAAACAAGCCAAATGAATAAGCAGTGCAATAAGTAAATGAAACAGCAGGGTAAACTAAGTAGCTAACCATCTATGTGATATGCAAATGAGAGCAACACTAGTACTCAGGCTGAGACCGCTACAAGCTCTGTGTCGGGGAGCCGGTAGCAGTAATAACAAGTAAAGGGTCTAGCTCTGCTGGAGAGTCTACGACCTCACACTAATAGTAGATATATATATAGAACAGCCTGTAGCCTGTGTGTCTCTCCCCACCCAATGTAATCACGCAAGCCATGACCATAACGTCTCATGTCCATGTCAGCGGGATTATAACTAATGCAACAAGTCATAATGTCTAAATAAAATAACTCTGTCAAGTCCTGTATCCTATACAGAATCACCACGAATAACTCAGGAAGATTCTGTTCTTGATAGTGTCAGGTGTCCTGGGTTTTAGGGTACTTGATAGGTCAAGTACAAGAGTAAGGGGATCGTAAATCCATCTCTAAATGACGAACCCAACACCGCGTACGGTGTCGGTACCCGACTATGATCGGACACTAGGTACGTCATACGTTCCCTAGGTTTAAGCAGTTTAAAACAGTTTATATGAATTTACACAAAACATCCAGCAGAGTATTTATTCAGAAAATATGAAAATAATGACTGCAAGTTTGGCAAGGTGCACTTGCCTGGAGTTTGGATTCCACTAAGGTCCTGGTTTCGAAAATTTCCAGAGATGTCTCCGAAAGCTGAAATAAACAGTACCATCGCGCTCAGAAGGTGTCAAACAGCTAGGATCGCCTGTCCTTGGGTCCAATTTGGAGACAAGGGCAAAAACGGCAGTTTCGGGCCAAAACGGGGTCCGCCGGTGGGCCCGCTTTGCACCGAAAACGTGTCCGGGTCAACGGTCTCCAAATTCACCAAACTTAGTGTCAACAGGTCAGGAACGCTGATACGAACCCAACGGAACTTTCAGATTTGAATTCTGATGAGCCGATCACGAAATCGCCCGTCGAGCGGGGCCTGTGGGGCCCACGACACGCGATTTTGTCAACGTTCTCAGAATCGAACCAAACTTGACCCACAGGACCAGCGTATCGCTACGAGTCCAATGGCGCAAGTTTCGTCTTGATCTGACGTGTGTGCACGAAGTTAGGTCGAATTGCAGAAAGGGCGGATACGGGGCGATGTCCGCGGATACGCGTTGATTCCGGGGTGCACGCACACCCGAATCAGCTTCCGCGAAAACCCACACGTCCGTATCGACGAGGCGCACGTTTCTGTGAAGACCGTGCGCGACCAAGTCATCCCGTTTGGCGGGGCGTACTCGGTTCCGGGGTGAAACAGGGTCTGGTTTTTCCTGTTTTTGGATCGCGGTGTGCGATCACCACAGGACGCGATGCCCCGAGCGGTTTGTCCGGGCACCGAGAGGGTCATACAGGCTTCGCGTAGGAATTGACGGAATCGAAAACGGAGATCAGGGTTGTAAGATACGAGTACCTGAAGGGGACCGAGAAATCGGGGCTTTTCGAGTCCGAATCGTGTCCTGGACACGTGTCCAGTGCTGTGTCCACTGTGTTTGGGCTGTGTCCTGCGTCCTGCCGCCGTGTCCGGGGCTCGGGAAAGCTGACCGTCGGTCGGCGAGGTCGGGCCGGGCTCTGGCGGCTCAGGCGAAGTCTCCGGCGGCGCACCGGAGCGGCGGGGATCGACGGCGGCTCTCGAATCAGCGGGGGAAGTTGGACACGGGGGTCTGGCCGCCTGGGGAAGAGGAGGAAGGGAAGAGAAGGAGGTGGTTCGCCTGGGGGAGGTCGTCGCAGGTGACTGAGGGAGGTGGAGGTCGCCGGACGGGCTGCCGGAGTCGGGGTAGATCTAGGATTTCGGTTTGGTTTTGGGGGGAGAAAGGAGCGGGGACGAGGGGTCTTAAATAGGGGGGTTGGGCTGGGGCGAGGCCGGGCGTCGTGGGCGGAAGAGTCGGAGGGGAGGTCGACGTGGGGAGCGGTTCTCCGGCGAAGGCGGCGGCGGGATTTCCGCTTCGTGGGGAAGAACGGGGAACAGGGGTGCGGGCGGGTTTCGGGTTCCGGGTCGGGCGCGGATCCGGGTGAGCGGACCCGCCCGACCCGCTAAGGAGGAGGGGCTGGGCTCGCTGCACTGGGCTCGGCCCACTGGGCCGGGCCGGGCCCAAAACCTAATAAAAATAATAAAAACAAAAATAATAATAATGATAATAATTAATATTAATTAATTAAATGATTAATTAATTTAGAAAAATAGTTTTTAGGCTTTTAAAAATAGGTCTGAGGCCCAATAAAATCCCAGAAAATTACCCTAAGTCCGGTTTTCTATTTTACACCATAAAATCATGTTTTTAATTCATTTTAATGTTATTTATTGGCAATTAAAAATTACCAACTCACCACAGGCCCTATGTAAATTACTGAAAATTGCATATTTAATTCCAAAAATTAATTTTTAAAAAAATGAAAAAAATTTGGGTGTTTACAATCTACCCCCCTTAAGAGGATTGCGTCCTCGCAATCAAAGGGTAAACTATAAAGACAAGATTTTACAGAATTAAAATGCTTAGGTTACCTGATTCTGCAAATAAATGCGGATAGCGCTGTCGCATAACATCTTCTCGCTCCCAGGTCGATTCGCCTGGGGAGTGTTGTTTCCAAGCTACTCGAACCAGCCTGATAGTCTGTCCTCGCAGTGTCTTCTCGCTGGTGTCGAGTATACCCACTGGCTGCTCTTCGTATCTCAGGCTAGGTCCCACCGAGATCTCAGAGTGATCAACTATATGACTTGGGTCTGTCACATATCTCCTCAGTTGTGAGACGTGGAATACGTCATGCACTCCCTCTAAAGATGGAGGTAATGCAAGACGGTAAACCACCTCACCAATGCGCTCCAAGATATCGAATGGCCCAATGTACCTTGGGCTTAGCTTACCTCTGCTGCCAAATCTGATAGTACCTCTAATGGGTGAGATCCTCAAAAATACATGCTCTCCTTCTTTGAATTCCAGGGGTCGTCGGTGTACATCGGCCCAATGCTTCTGTCTATCCTGGGCTGCACGAAGATGGTTCTGAATCTGCTTTACTTTCTCCACTGTCTCCGTTACCAACTCTGGACCCAGTATTTGACGTTCGCCAACGTCACTCCAGCATATCGGAGATCTGTACTTCCTTCCGTACAACGCTTCGAAAGGTGCCATCTGAATGCTTGCCTGATAGCTGTTGTTGTAGGAGAACTCCACTAAGTGCAGATGATCTTCCCAAGATCCTCCGAAGTCCAGTATACAAGATCGCAGCATATCTTCTAGGATCTGGATGGTGCGCTCTGACTGTCCGTCTGTCTGAGGATGATAGGCAGTACTGAACTTGAGCCTGGTGCCGAGGCTCTCTTGCATGCTTCGCCAGAAGTGAGATGTAAATCTTGAGTCTCGATCTGATACGATACTAACCGGCACTCCATGTAATTTTACGATCTGACGCATATACATGTCGGCTAGTACTTCTGTGGATTGTCCGACTCTGAACGGCAAGAAGTGAGCCGACTTAGTGAGCCGATCCACGATGACCCATACTGCATCCTTACCACTAGGGCTTCTTGGAAACCCAGTGACAAAGTCCATGGTAATATGCTCCCACTTCCATTCAGGGATGGGAAGTGGCTGCAACATACCTGCAGTCCTTTTGTGCTCGGCCTTCACCTGCTGGCAGACTAAGCATTTCGCCACAAATCTGGCAATCTCCCTTTTCATTCCATGCCACCAGTAATATTGTCTTAAGTCCCGGTACATCTTGGTTCCTCCTGGATGAATCGAGTAGAGGGAGCTATGGGCTTCTGTCATCAACTCCTGCCTTAATTCTCCATTTGGAACATATAGGCGATTTTCGCACCGTAATGTTCCGTCCTCGTGGATGCGAAGTCCCGTTTGCAAGCCTGCTTCGGTTCTCTCTTTCAGCCTTCGGAATCTGGCATCATTAGGCAAAGCTTCCTTGATTCTCTCCACCAGCGATGACTTCACTTCTAGGTTAGCCAGCAAACCCTTTTTTCCAGGCAGAACAACCTCAATCTGAAGATCTTGCAAGTCTTGTAATAGTTGGGGCTGCTCTGTTAGGAAATAAGCTGAGGGTTTTCTGCTGAGGGCGTCGGCTACAACATTTGCTTTCTCCGGGTGGTATTGCAGATCAATGTCAAAGTCCACCATCAACTCCAGCCAACGCCTTTGCCTCATATTGAGCTCCTTCTGTGTATAAACATACTTCAAGCTCTTATGATCAGTGAATATTTCAACCTTCTCTCCATACAGATAATGTCTCCAGATCTTCAATGCAAAAATCACTGCAGCTAGCTCCAGGTCGTGCGTCGGGTAGTTCTTTTCGTGGACCTTCAGCTGCCTCGACGCATAGGCGATAACTTTGCCGTGTTGCATCAAGACACAACCTAGCCCGCTACCGGACGCATCACTATATACAACAAAACCTCCTGACCCTGAGGGAAGAGTCAAGACTGGTGCTGTTGTTAGACGCCTCTTCAATTCTTCAAAGGCATTCTGGCATTCTTCCGACCATATGAACTCCTGATCCTTCCGTGTCAGCTTAGTCATAGGTTCTGCAATCCTTGAAAAATTTTCTACGAACCGCCGGTAATACCCAGCAAGTCCAAGAAAACTTCTCACTTCCGCAACAGAGGTAGGGGTAGGCCAGGTTTCTATAGCAGTGACTTTCTCTGGGTCCACAGACAGTCCTTCACCCGAGATAATATGCCCTAAGAATGGCACCTTGTCCATACAGAACTCATATTTGCTGAGTTTGGCATACAGCTTCTCCCTTCTCAAAGTTTCTAGCACTATTCTGAGGTGTTCCTCATGCTCTTCGTGGTTCTTGGAGTAGACTAGGATATCATCAATGAATACCACCACGAACTTATCCAAGTACTGATGGAAGACCCCGTTCATCAAACTCATAAATACGGCGGGTGCGTTGGTTAGACCAAACGGCATCACTAGGAACTCATAATGTCCATACTTAGTTCCGAAGGCCGTCTTTGGGATATCTTCTTTCTTAACCCTAATCTGGTGATAACCGGATCTAAGGTCAATCTTAGAAAATACCCTGGCACCACTTAACTGGTCAAACAAGTCATCAATGCGGGGCAGAGGGTACCGGTTCTTGATAGTTACAGCATTAAGGGCTCTGTAATCAATGCACAACCGCACAGTTCCGTCCTTCTTGGGTACAAAGAGTATAGGTGCTCCCCATGGCGAAACACTGGGCCGGATAAATCCTTTCTCCAGAAGGTCGTCAACTTGGGTTTTCAGCTCCACTAACTCCTTAGGTGCTAGCCGATATATCGATGAAGTGATAGGTTCGGCTCCTGGAGTTAGGTCTATCGTGAATTCTATCTCCCGATCAGGTGGTAAACCTGGAAGGTCGTCGGGAAATACATCCACAAATTCCGATATGACTCTAGGGTATCCTGAATCTTCTTCTACAGTCAATACCCTAAGAGTTGGCTGGACCCCTTGTTCTACAGCTCCTCGAAGAAATTCAAACTCGGGTTGGCTAGGGGGTCTAAATATCACTTTTCCAAGCCGGCAATCCAGTGTCGTATGGTACTGACTTAACCAGTCCATACCAAGTACAACATCGTAATCAGGCATAGAAAAGATCAGGAATTGGGCTCGCATCTCTCGGCCACAGACTACTACCGAACATGATCTACAAGTATCACTAACCGGGATAATTCCACCTCCAGTTAGAATTCTCTTCATCTTCGAGAGAGGTGCGGTAGCTATTCTATGTGTAGCTACGAAACTAGCAGCAATAAAAGAATGCGAAGCCCCAGAATCAAATAATGCTACAGCAGGAATTGAAGCTACTAATATGGTACCTGCTATCACTTCGCCTGCAGTAGCATCCTCAGTGACTGCTAGTGCATAGGCCTGACCTCGTCCCTGAGCGGGACCCCTTTGCTGACGAGCTTGTTGGAACAATGCTGCTTGAGGTGGTAGAGGTGGCCTGGCTCCTCCAGGCCCTGTCTGAGTTGCTCCCCCAGCTGGAAGAGCTGCAGGTGGAGCTGGTCGATTCGGAACTCCCTCCCGACGTTCCGAGCAGTCCTTGGAGAAGTGTTGTCCAGATCCGCAAACCAGGTAGAGTCCCAGCTTGCGTCTACATTCCTTTTCAATATGTCCTACCTTGCTGCAGTAGTGGCAAGTAGGCAGGTTCTTGGTTGCTGCTCTTGGAGGCGTGTTCTTCTGGGGCCGTTTAGCAGATTCTCCTGGTGATGACTTGGACGGTGCAGAGGAGAAGGGACGTTTCAGGCTTGATTCCCTCCGAGTAACGCGCTCCAGCCGACGTGCTGCAGCTAGGACGTCGGTGTAAGAGGTGGGCGCGACTGATCCGATTAACTTCTGAAGCTCGAACCTGAGCCCATCAAAGAACTTCTCCGCCTTCTCCTCTTCGGTAGGAATTAGAGAAGGGGCGAAGCGGCTCAAGCGAATGAATTCGGCGTTGTATTCCTCCACCGTCATGTTGCCCTGGATCAGGCGGTTGAATCTGTCTCGGAGTTCTGACCGAGCCACAGCAGGGATGTACATTTCCTGGAAGAGTCTGGAGAACTCCTCCCAGGTAACCTGATCATGTCCGAGCCTTCTTTCTTCGGACAGCCACCAATGATGTGCGTTGTCCGTCAGTTGCATCCGGACGGCAGTCATCCATTTGTCCCTTGGTAGTTCGGCGGCCTCCAACTGATGCTGTGTGTTTGTAAGCCATTCATGCACTTCAGTTGGTCCTTCCTTGCCCGAGAAGGTACGGGGCTTAAGTTGGCGGAAATCCGTGATGGATCCCGTCGCTGGCCGCCTATTTGGTGCATGCTCCAATGCTGCGACCAGGCTGTTCCTTAGGTTCTCGGCCTCTCGGCGTTGGGTCTCCTGTTGAATCTGTTGTTGCGCCTGCATCATGGCGTAGAACATCTGGAACATTTGCTGGCCGTCCATTGCCTGTCCTGGGGGAAAGACAGGCATCATTGGAGGGAACTGGGGAGGAGGCGGGATGTCATCACGCCTGAATCTGGAACTTGGCTGGCCAGTTGGATTGTTCTGAGAGGATTGTCCTCTAGTGTCTGGCGTCGTTCCAACCTCGCAGGTAAGCCCTGCTTCAGTCGGTGTTCCCAAGGGGGTCTCGTCACCACGTCTGGGATCCATTTCTCTGCATCAAAAGAAAACAATGAGAACGCACAGAGGAATCAAACAGGATGCAGTTGAAGCAATTTAATTGAATTCGACATAGAGTTCAAAAACGATTAAATATATGGATGAGATCCTAAACCTATCTTATTGCAGGCCTGTCCGGTCCCTAAGTTGAAACCGAAAAATTTAGTTTGGACCTGCATGGGCCACCACAAAAACCATGTCACGCCCCAGTCCCAAAATGCCGGGGGACTGGAGATGCGTGGCAACGGCCAGCAGCACGCACCGATGGATAACCCAATTGAATGGAGCCATCAGGGCGTACTTAAGCTGTAAATAAGGTCTACTAACAAGCCACACTAATCTCATCCATAAAGGAAAGGAAATAAACTGCATAATCAAATGGAAATAATGTAGCAACATCAACACAGCAAGTCAGTCGGAGCAACAATCCGACTATAGTCTGAAATAAACTGGCTCTATAGGCCAGGAACAAAAGATGTAAACATGAAATAAATAAATGAGTGCTGGAACAGGAACTCAGGAAAAGTCCTCGGCAGTCACCTCGTCCTCAGTGTTTGGTTCAGCTCCAGCCATAGGTTCAGCTCCGGTCCCGTATATCTCGGGATACTGCTCCTCAGCTAAACCTGGGGACATAATCCATACCAGGTCCTCAGTGGACAAGCAAGGCACAAGATAAAACAAGCCAAATGAATAAGCAGTGCAATAAGTAAATGAAACAGCAGGGTAAACTAAGTAACTAACCATCTATGTGATATGCAAATGAGAGCAACACTAGTACTCAGGCTGAGACCGCTACAAGCTCTGTGTCGGGGAGCCGGTAGCAGTAATAACAAGTAAAGGGTCTAGCTCTGCTGGAGAGTCTACGACCTCACACTAATAGTAGATATATATATAGAACAGCCTGTAGCCTGTGTGTCTCTCCCCACCCAATGTAATCACGCAAGCCATGACCATAACGTCTCATGTCCATGTCAGCGGGATTATAACTAATGCAACAAGTCATAATGTCTAAATAAAATAACTCTGTCAAGTCCTGTATCCTATACAGAATCACCACGAATAACTCAGGAAGATTCTGTTCTTGATAGTGTAAGGTGTCCTGGGTTTTAGGGTACTTGATAGGTCAAGTACAAGAGTAAGGGGATCGTAAATCCATCTCTAAATGACGAACCCAACACCGCGTACGGTGTCGGTACCCGACTATGATCGGACACTAGGTACGTCATACGTTCCCTAGGTTTAAGCAGTTTAAAACAGTTTATATGAATTTACACAAAACATCCAGCAGAGTATTTATTCAGAAAATATGAAAATAATGACTGCAAGTTTGGCAAGGTGCACTTGCTTGGAGTTTGGATTCCACTAAGGTCCTGGTTTCGAAAATTTCCAGAGATGTCTCCGAAAGCTGAAATAAACAGTACCATCGCGCTCAGAAGGTGTCAAACAGCTAGGATCGCCTGTCCTTGGGTCCAATTTGGAGACAAGGGCAAAAACGGCAGTTTCGGGCCAAAACGGGGTCCGCCGGTGGGCCCGCTTTGCACCGAAAAACGTGTCCGGGTCAACGGTCTCCAAATTCACCAAACTTAGTGTCAACAGGTCAGGAACGCTGATACGAACCCAACGGAACTTTCAGATTTGAATTCCGATGAGCCGATCACGAAATCGCCCGTCGAGCGGGGCCTGTGGGGCCCACGACACGCGATTTCGTCAACGTTCTCAGAATCGAACCAAACTTGACCCACAGGACCAGCGTATCGCTACGAGTCCGATGGCGCAAGTTTCGTCTTGATCTGACGTGTGTGCACGAAGTTAGGTCGAATTGCAGAAAGGGCGGATACGGGGCGATGTCCGCGGATACGCGTTGATTCCGGGGTGCACGCACACCCGAATCAGCTTCCGCGAAAACCCACACGTCCGTATCGACGAGGCGCACGTTTCTGTGAAGACCGTGCGCGACCAAGTCATCCTGTTTGGCGGGGCGTACTCGGTTCCGGGGTGAAACAGGGTCTGGTTTTTCCTGTTTTTGGATCGCGGTGTGCGATCACCACAGGACGCGATGCCCCGAGCGGTTTGTCCGGGCACCGAGAGGGTCATACAGGCTTCGCGTAGGAATTGACGGAATCGAAAACGGAGATCAGGGTTGCAAGATACGAGTACCTGAAGGGGACCGAGAAATCGGGGCTTTTCGAGTCCGAATCGTGTCCTGGACACGTGTCCAGTGCTGTGTCCACTGTGTTTGGGCTGTGTCCTGCGTCCTGCCGCCGTGTCCGGGGCTCGGGGAAGCTGACCGTCGGTCGGCGAGGTCGGACCGGGCTCTGGCGGCTCAGGCGAAGTCTCCGGCGGCGCACCGGAGCGGCGGGGATCGACGGCGGCTCTCGAATCAGCGGGGGAAGTTGGACACGGGGGTCTGGCCGCCTGGGGAGGAGGAGGAAGGGAAGAGAAGGAGGTGGTTCGCCTGGGGGAGGTCGTCGCAGGTGATTGAGGGAGGTGGAGGTCGCCGGACGGGCTGCCGGAGTCGGGGTAGATCTAGGGTTTCGGTTTGGTTTTGGGGGGAGAAAGGAGCGGGGACGAGGGGTCTTAAATAGGGGGGTTGGGCTGGGGCGAGGCCGGGCGTCGTGGGCGGAAGAGTCGGAGGGGAGGTCGACGTGGGGAGCGGTTCTCCGGCGAAGGCGGCGGCGGGATTTCCGCTTCGTGGGGAAGAACGGGGAACAGGGGTGCGGGCGGGTTTCGGGTTCCGGGTCGGGCGCGGATCCGGGTGAGCGGACCCGCCCGACCCGCTAAGGAGGAGGGGCTGGGCTCGCTGCACTGGGCTCGGCCCACTGGGCCGGGCCGGGCCCAAAACCTAATAAAAATAATAAAAACAAAAATAATAATAATGATAATAATTAATATTAATTAATTAAATGATTAATTAATTTAGAAAAATAGTTTTTAGGCTTTTAAAAATAGGTCTGAGGCCCAATAAAATCCCAGAAAATTACCCTAAGTCCGGTTTTCTATTTTACACCATAAAATCATGTTTTTAATTCATTTTAATGTTATTTATTGGCAATTAAAAATTACCAACTCACCACAGGCCCTATGTAAATTACTGAAAATTGCATATTTAATTCCAAAAATTGATTTTAAAAAAAATGAAAAAAATTTGGGTGTTTACATGGTCCCCTCCACGGGATTAGCAGTTGGGACATACAAGCCCATCTCACTAATGGACGAGTCTACCCTCCCGTAAGTAAGGACGTTCAAGCCTCAGGGTATCTAAATCTCTTTCCGGCCGAACGATCTCCAGTGCCCCAGGGACCGCCCGAGAGATAAATCCTTGTGCACAAGTTGTCCTGACCAAATGCATGAATGCAAGCCCTATCAGAAAATATGCTATCATGCAACTGATGAACAATGCACACACAAGTCTATCTCGTCTTTTCTCTTTTCTAGATCAAGTCCAGAGTTTTCTCGCCACAATACTCGATACACATCATACAAGGGACAATTAAGCATTCCATAAGCAACTAGTAAGTTAGCAGTTCTATACTTGAAGCATGCAATACTTTCTTTCTAGTGAGGCAACATATTTCAAGTGAACTAGAGATTCTTTATTAGGCATGCAGACTAAAGGATTCATCGAAGGGCCTAAGCCACTCACCGAATGAATCGAACGAGAGGATGGGGAAGCCTAAGCGACATTCACTCTTTGGTTATGCGTCCTGAAAATGCAATAATACTTTGGTTAGAATACTTCAATCTCTTTCCCTTACGATTCGGAAGAACGCGCAAGCGAGAAAGCGAAATCATGAAAACCAAGTCATCGAAAGCAACTCAAAACACAAAGCAACACAAAACCAAGAAGCAAAGCAACCAACAAAACTCTTGGACTTATTTCAATAGAAGTCGCTCGATTAATTCGAAGGGTTCATTGCACTCCGTCCGTGTTGATTTGGCGTTAAGGTTTCCCCGAGACTCGATTCTCAACCGAGTCGAAGCAGCGTAGTGTTTCTTAAGTAACCGTTCGGAGCGGGGCGTTACAGATAGGGCGCACCGTTAATGCTTGGAATATGTCCTTTATGGCTTTGTCAGTGACTTCATATAGATAAGAATTGATTTGCTTTACTTTGGTTGGTTTGTGCTTCGTGTAGGTGCGGCCACCTTGCCTCGGCAAGAGTGTGCAATTTGAGATTTAGATTATAAACTTTGGTTGAGGACGGATATTGAGGCTTGGTTGTTGGTTCGATAGTCGCGTTGCTTGGGCTTTGAGTAGGACGGTTTGCATGCTAGTTTCCTTCGGGTTGGTTATATATTTGCTTGTCGATTGGTTTGAATTGAATGCTTGCATGCTTAAACTGCTTTACAGCTTTCCTTAATATGTTATCCATATGCCATAAAATGAATCTAGGATTCAACTAGAAAGATCACCATTTAACTGTTTGCATTCACTATTTTACTTAGTGTCGGCTTAGACGAGTGGGTTACCCCGCTCACCAGTACGGTTGTGTACTGATCCACGTTTGTGGGCAATATTTCAGGTACGCAGGCGTAGTGGCGCTGCTTGGATATACGAGGCATGATGTATGAACTGTAAGTACCTTTGTGGGCTAGAGAAAAGAACAAGAGTATTTTATCGTCTTCGTGGCATTGCCTTCGGGGCATTTCATTTGGACCCTATCGTGAGCTTCGCTGCGTATACTCTGATGTGTGCTTGGTACACAATACTTGACTTTCGCTGTAACTTGGTTGTTTCGATGATAACTTTGGTGTTTAACAACATCGCCTTGTACGAGCGCAACTCCAGGCTCGTACGGCATCACGTCCCAATGAGAACGATTGTCCCGCGGGAGAGCTGCAACGTGGTGATTTCACGTTCAGCGGGGACTATTGAGCTTGCGGGAGATTGGGGCGTGACAAATTGGTATCAGAGCGCCTGGTTCATTTTTTTGGACTTGGTCCTTCGCTTCATCACAAACTCTAAATAGCTTTCGCGTGTCGTCTAGCTCTTGACTCTACTCAGTACCGCATTGGATGTTTCATGCAATAAGTCTATATTTTGCTGGTTGTGGCTGCATGTTATTCTTGGTTGTGTTGTCTTGGTTGGTTTTTGTTAGATCGCTTAGTATCGTTAGGCGTTGTTGCATTCATGCAGCAAGTTGGGTGGCGTTGTTGCATTTGTGCAACAAGTTGAGAGTTATTGTTGGGTTGGCTTGGCTTATCGTTCAGGGAGTTTCTGATTGCATCAGTGGATCATTTGGTTGGCATACGAGATTGGTTATGTGGCATGTTGTGAGTAGAAGCATTGGAATTGAGAATGGATAGTTGCACGAGTTGCTCGTGTGGTGCATTGGTTGAGCAGGTTTGAGTTTGGCATGGGAATATCAGAATAGTTTGCACGAGTTGCTCGTACAACAAATGTGTGGAACAGTTGGTTATTGGGTTGGACTACTTGGGAGAGATCGATGCACGAGATTGCTCGTGTAGCGAAAGTATCAGACAGTTTGAGAATAGCTGAAGCATTGAGAATGGAACATAGCACAAGTTGCCTAGCGAGATTGAGGGAAAGATTGGATGATTCAGGCATTGGCGGAGTTTTGTGTCAGACTCGAGTTGGGAAAAGCAGGATCACGCATGAGGGATGGTTCGAACGGATCTTGGATCAGTGCAAGAGAATCGTAATGCGAGTAGCGACTTGATTCGGAGTGGTATATGGGATACCACATAGTGAGCAAGGCATTGAAATTTTTTGGTTAGACATCAATGGGAATTGCCTGAACGGACTCGGGTAACGAGAATACAAGTTGGTTGGTGCACATCGACTGAGTTGGGAAGAATAAAAAATAGAGCAAGCGAATATTGAGTTGAGCATATCGAGAACGGACTTGTGTAAAAGAAAGTATCATTGGACTTAAGAGATGGACGAGATCGGAATGAACAGTTGGGATACGCTTGAGCGAAACGATGGGTTAATCGGAGGATAGCGAGCACGGACTACGATTTTGGGTAACACATTTGGGCTGATAGTTGAGCAATGAAACACGATTTGGTTTGGAGGGACAATGCGATGGATTCACACAAACTTAAAAGATTTTGGATATTGCTGCTCGAGAAGTCGACTCAGGTTTAACGAAAATGGAATTTTGGGCAAGATGGTGCAACGATGGTAAACGGATTCTCCGGAAGACGTGAACGAATTGAGGCAACAACTAAAGGCAAGGATTTGTGGCGGTCGGACTTTGAAGATAGCTAAACGTGGGAGCAACGTCGGAGAAATCACTATACGGTTTGAGCAAGTTGTACGTGCATTGTGGAACGCGGCAAAGGGATAAAAATTGGAGCAAGTCTTTGGTTTCGGAAATCATTGCAGTGGTAGTGCGAGAAGTCCAACATGGCAGTTCGGAAAATTTGATGGATTCAGGGCAGAACGACGGATTGATAGAAGACGGTTTCAGCAAGCACAGTTCTCGAACTGTGGCTTGGATAGATAGCAAGACTTTAGGTGGTTAAGCGGCATTGATTTATAGATCAACCGAGGTAGTGCATGTAGTGCTCGGATTTGGAAGTTCGTTCGGATAGAATGGTTGGATTTTGATTCGGATTTGCAGAGGAGATATAGCATGGTTCATAGTAACTGTCCATCGTGATGGTTATAATTATCGAGCGTAGCTTCGGGACAGCTGACCCTAGCGACTTGACCGTCGAATCGGAGATAAATATTGTTGACCCATAGAATGACCCTTGAGGCGGCGTATTTGGGGATGCGTCGAGGGCAGATGTGAGTAGTGTGTATTGAAGATTTGGCTTATTGACTGAGTGTTGGATTTGAGAGACCCTTGGGATAGCCTTCAGCTGAGGAAGCAGCCAGAAGAGCGAAGCGATGGTGGGATTGGCCTAAGTCAACTGATGAGATTCAGAGTCGCAGATTTTTGTAAATGGCATCGCCTCTGACTCATCGTGCCCTGGAAGGGAATAGCATTCATATGAATTGACGACTGTGAAACTAGCTCGTGAAGTTAAAGCAGTGGCTCGTTCGAATCAAATCCTTGCGAATACTGGAAGGGACAGATGTGCCTCAGATTTACAAGATGCATCGAAACTTAGTCTGGGAAGCGTGCTCGTTCAGAAGGCAAAGGTGATATCATATGCTTCGAGGCAGTGGAAGCAGCGCGAAGAACTATTCCATACGCAACCTAGGAATTGTGGCGAGTGTGTCCATGTTGAAATTGTGGCGACACTATCCCTTTGACGTGGCGGCGAGATCTTCGTGGATCACACGAACCTCAGTATAGATGTTCATCCAGTGAGATTTTGAGATTTGATGGAAAAGGTGTTAGACTGAATAATCTAAGCAAAGTTTGATATTTAGGTAAGTCGCCTAGCGGGGGTAGTATCAGTTGAGATGATCGTTCGATGCATGAGATATATTTGGAGATATTGCTAGTGCGGATTCAGAAATAGTTAGATGGATTGAGTTGGAACACGAACTGATTGAGTCGGTAGAAAATCATCATATTTGAGAATAGTGCTCAAGCGAATATGTTAGAATGGAAATCATAATTGGTTCGATTGGGAGTAAAGCAAATAGATGCCTCGGACATAAAGATACCCTTGCAACTTGTTCAAATTTGCTATCGCAAAGCTCGGCTGAAATGCATGTATTTCAGGGACGCCTTAAATATGTGTACGATCCAAAACTAAGCGATACGAAGAATTCGTATTGAGCTGCAAGGAGGATGTGGGAATATGGAACTTGTACGAGCGTTCAGCAGAGCGAGATGCTGAGTCTGAGTCTGGATAATGTGAGTTGCATAGAGAAGATCTATGGAATTGGACAAACGGCATGTGATAGGAATGAGTACCAGCATGGTTCGTGGACGAACCTGATTCTAAGTGGTATATTATGTAACGCCCGCAACCGCACGGTGCGTTACGCTGAGTCGGATTGAATAAAACAAGTGCTGGTTACATTTGATTTGTTGGATTTTGGAAAGAGATATTGATTGAGTTATTTCATGTGCAGATGGCTAGCGGGTTCGATGGAAATCAGGTGTTCGTTCAGAGCAGTACTGAGATAGCTGGGTTGGAATGATAATGCCATCTTCCTTAGTCCGATCGGTCGGATGATTTGTAGAGCACGGCCTGCTCGCACGGTCATACCAGTTGAGTAGATCGCACTTGCATTGGACCACGGGTTCAAGGGATTGGCCGTATCGGCAGGACAGGATGCTTAACAGAATCAAACATTGTGAGTGGGCTCTTTCCCTTCTCCTCTACTCCTTCATGCCTAATAATATGGAAAAAACGTAAAAGGCTTGAATACCTGGGCTGAAATATTGGGAATCACTACACTGAGGCGTGCATAGAGTGTACGTCGGTTGCTTGGTAGGATTGTGGCTTGATTGGTTTGCGTGTATGGATAGTTGGAGCTAGAGTTGGAATATTATATTTGAGGCAGTTGGTTGGAATGATTGGGATTATGCTTGGACGAGTTGGAATGATACATTTGAGGCAAATGGGAATATCGGGAATTCGGGCGAGCGAGCGTACATCCGTGCACGAGTATCACTTGTCGCTTTGTCTTGCAAAGCGAGCAGTTGTGGTTCGAAATCGAACAACTGCATCGGCGAGGGTGTTGTGCCGCTTGATGGGGCATTGTGCCACGAATGGGGCATTGTGCCACTGAAATGGCATTGTGCCATGGGATTGCTTTGAGCATGGATGTTGCACCAATTTAAAATATATTGCTGAGAAGCAGCATTGTGAATATGGGATAACTTGACATTTGGTGCCTTGGGCTATATGTTGATGAATGGTTATGGATATTTTGGTTGGATATTTGGTTATGGATGTTTTAGTTGGACAATTCATGGAACGAGTCTAGGATCTCTTGGTGGGGCAAGAATGTTCGATCCTCTCGTCATACCTACTTTCTGCATGTCACGGACAACCTGTGTACACAGGGTTTGACATTTCCTCGAAACGGCATTCCGGGGCACTGGAACCGTATCGATCCGGAGGAAAATATTGATTCGTGCTAGTCACGATGCATTACGGGACCTCCAGCGGGGCTTGCTACCCGGGCTGATAGGGCGCACCGTTAATGCTTGGAATATGTCCTTTATGGCTTTGCCAGTGACTTCATATAGATAAGAGTTGATTTGCTTTACTTTGGTTGGTTTGTGCTTCGTGTAGGTGCGGCCACCTTGTCTCGGCAAGAGTGTGCAATTTGAGATTTGGATTGTAAACTTTGGTTGAGGACGGATATTGAGGCTTGGTTGTTTGTTCGATAGTCGCGTTGCTTGGGCTTTGAGTAGGACGGTTTGCATGCTAGTTTCCTTCGGGTTTGTTATATATTTGCTTGTCGATTGGTTTGAATTGAATGCTTGCATGCTTAAATTGCTTTACAGCTTTCCTTAACATGTCATCCACATGCCATAAAATGAATCTAGAATTCAACTAGAAAGATCACCATTTAACTGTTTGCATTCACTATTTTACTTAGTGTCGGCTTAGACGAGTGGGTTACCCCGCTCACCAGTACGATTGTGTACTGATCCACGTTTGTGGGCAATATTTCAGGTACGCAGGCGTAGTGGCGCTACTTGGATATACGAGGCATGATGTATGAACTGTAAGTATCTTTGTGGGCTAAAGAAAAGAGCAAAAGTATTTCATCGTCTTCGTGGCATCGCCTTCGTGGCATTGCCTTCGGGGCATTTCATTTGGACCCTATCGTGAGCTTCGCTGCGTATACTCTGATGTGTGCTTGGTACACAATACTTGACTTCCACTGTAACTTGGTTGTTTCGATGATAACTTTGGTGTTTAACAACATCGCCTTGTACGAGCGCAACTCCAGGCTCGTACGGCATCACATCCCGATGAGAACGATTGTCCCGCGGGAGAGCTGCAACATGGTGATTTCACGTTCAGTGGGGACTATTGAGCTTGCGGGAGATTGGGGCGTGACAATATGTGTTTGTGTATATATATATATATATATATATATATATATATATATATATATATATATATGAGTCTATATATATAGGTATATGTGTCTATATATATATGTGTGTGTGTCTCTATATATATAAGTGTGTGTATGTATATATGTATATGAGTCTATGTGTATATATACATGTATGTGTGTGTGTATGTGAAAGTGTGTGTACCTATATACATATGTGTATAAGTGTATATATATATATTTGGTTGTGTGTATATATATATGTGAATGTGTGTGTCTGTATGTGTGATTATGTGTGTGTGTGGTGTGTCGAGGGGGGAGCAGTGAGCAGTGGCAGAGAGCTAGCAGTGCAGCAGCGAGGGGGGCGAGTCAGCAAAGCGCAGCAGCAGCAGCAAGTAGCTGTTGCAGTGGCAGCAGCAACCAACTGCAGCAGCAGCAGCCATGCTGCAGTGTGCTAGCATGCAGCAGCAGCCAACGCAGCAATTGCAGTAGCTAGCAGCAGCTAGGCGAGGCAGCAGCGTATGCAGGTAGCCTCAGCAGTAGTAGCAGGTAGTGAGAGGGAGAGAGAGATCTAGATAGATAGATAGATAGATAGATAGATAGATAAGTATAAGTATATATATATATATATATATATATATATATATATATATATATATATATATAAGATAAGGGTTATATGTAATTGTGTACGTGTGGATATATATATATATAGTTATGTAGGTATATATGCCTATGTGTTTGTATATATATATATATATAGTAGCCTAGATATATAGCTAGATATATATGTATATACATAGATAGTTAGCTAGATGGGTGATGTTAGAGAGGGGTAGTGGATATCTCAATACCTTGAGATACCCAAGGTATTGAGTATCGGAGTGAGATTTTGAGCGATTGCCTAGGAATAGGTTTAGAATTACTTTTATATGTATATGTGTATACATTTACTCGTGTTAGCATAGGTGTTAGCGGGTATAGGTGGGGTGCGTAGCTTAGGTCGAGGTATCGGATACCGAGGGTATCCCGGTATCTCGAGGAGGCGAGTTTGAGGGTTTACTAGCTTAATAAGCTAGTTTTGACCTAGAATTTTAGGGGCATCCCAGTTTGACCTAGATTTGACCATAATTGCCCCCGTTGACTGTAAAAGTCAACATTTGACCTAATTTTGATCCAGAGTTGACTTTTTGGACCCCGGGTTGACTTTTTGACCAAAATTTCTTCGGTTTGACCCGTTCGACCTAGAATAACCCTAGAACCTTATTTTTAGTTATTTTATATCAGTTTAACTCTTTAGAAACCCGTTTAACCTTGTTTTTCGCAATAGGTTCTTGCGACGCCAGTCCGGATCTCGATCCTCATCAGTTGCTCAGGACGTCAGGCGAGTACCTACCTCTGATTGTTTTTATTTTATGATAGCGTATATATCACCTGTTCTAAAACTGTAATACTTGATTCTGACACATTGTTTCACGAGCTGGTACTAGTTGGATCCCGTCATGAGATGTTATCCCCCTTACCGTGTTCAGCGGGTACTCTATCACGTATATTTCATCATGTTCTTTGGGTATTGATTCTCATGTGCTATCATGTGCTTCGTGTGCTCTCGCCTTCATGTGCGCGAGTTATTTATCATGTACATAGTGTGTTGTGGTTGGATCCAAGAGTATTAGTGGGGGAGGGGAGTAGGAGTTGGTTATGTGATCAAAGCCAAACAGTATTCATGTGTATGTCGGTTATGCAACTCACGCATAACGGAGTTATCGTAGATTATTCATGTGAAATCTAAGCCGATCACATAACGAACTTGTTCTCAAGGCACTTAGCTAGTATTCCTGTTTTCTCACATGCAGTTACTTCTCTACTACTTGTATTGTTCTCCAGTTTTACATTGCAGCTACTTTATCAGTTTTACAATGTATTTATTTTCCTGTGCATCTTGTATACTTTTCTATTGCTAGTCATATACACCTTACCATGTATTTGGAGTTGCTTTCAAAGTTATGTACTTCGCTCTAGTCCTGACTGGGCATATTTTTTCCAGAGGATCCTGAGAATTTTTGCCCGATATTCTACGGGCCAGACGTCGAGGAGTGTTGTGACCCGGAGATTGAGGAGGAGCCCGTCGAGGAGACGTCGTTAGCACCCTAGTTAGCTAGGTGGGTTTTCCTGGGTTGTTCCCAGTTGCTATTTTGGATGACTTTATTTATTATTTTTGCTGCTGTGAGATGTTGTAGACTTTAGACTTGGACTGTATATTTGGATATTGTATTGCTCTTTGGTTCTTGTTTCTTTGTGATATCTTATCGTATTTTACTCTTCCCCTAGTTATTGTGATTGAGGCATATATATATTGCGTGGTTGCCCTCCTTTTGGAGAGGTTATATTGACTGATCATTGTGAGATATAGATATTGTGATCTAGAACGGACCTTTACAGCGTTCTACCGCCGATTCTGCGGCGTAGGCTGGACGTACCCACGACTCATGCCCGATTTTTCGGGTGCGGGTCGTGACACTTTCAGACCTCCAATCCCGACGCAACAACCACCAACATGTCCTTCACACCGTTCTCTTCTATAGTAAATCCTTCCCGACTCTTCCTTAGTCATGTGCATCCAAGTAGGATCCCTTGTGTCCTAGAAAACAAGACATGAGAAACTTTAATGGTTGAAACTTTGGAGGCTCTCCACGCAAGATCATGTCGTTGTTTTCTCGATTCGTCTTTGGCATTGTGTTCATGGCATATTTTCTTCGGCCATGGCAAGTTTAGTGCGCTCACGACATTGTTTGATAGATCAAATCGACTAGTATCAAAGTGTTGTGTTTGTATTGTGTCCAACAGTATACCTATCTCTCAGGAGCAGTATCTTTGCGTCATGATCTCCGTTTCTCAATCTATTTCCAGGTAACTCCTTCCCTCTGTCTTTTCTTTGATCTATGCGGTTGGATTGCCCAAATTCTGACAGTACATTACGTACAACCCTAGACTTGTCTGATGTCTATAATTGAAGATTTGGACTTTCTGGAAGATCCAATCATTGGATCTTCAATCCATCAGTTCCATTGCGATCGTAGCAACTTTTTACATTGGGAACATAAGTTTAAGATAGATCAAACTACCCCACGTTTGTTTTTATAATTAACTCGTATAATGTTTGTATTTCAAAATTCGTGCAACAAAACTGAGATCCGTCGATTTTAGTGATCTTGCATAGCTGAAATTGACAATGTGACAGTACGGATCACCGAAATAAGATATCTAACCATGTGGTTGACCATCTTGCCTTAATCTACGTGCTATAGGTTTTGATGTACAAATTACGAGATACAAACTTGATAAAATAAATTATAAAAACTTGTAAATTAGATTATATAATTAAATAAAGATTGATTATGGAGACTAAGGCAATCTATACCTTTGTGTTATGACCAATAAATAGTATAGTTCACCTATTCACCTAGGTGACAAACCCCTTAGATCGATCCAACTTACCTAGTTAGAACTTGTCTAATATGTGTACATATTTTTTGTCGTGTGATTCTTGGTTGTTTATTATGTGTTTCGGTAGAATTTTTTGTTGATCATATCTTATTAGCATGGAAAACCGTCTTACCAAAATATAGTCCAATATGGTGTATCATCAGTGATCTTCATGTAGTTAGGTTGTATGCTAACGTCAATCAGTTTGCAGGCCTATCAGATTATTGCAAGAACGAATTTACTACATGTTTATATTTTATGAAGTAATATTGATGCAGGAACATGTTTGTCACACACACACACACACACACACACACACATATATATATATATATATATATATATAATGTGATTTGCATGGATGATGGTAGCCTTTTGTAAGATTCATTGTATCAATGACACATTTATGTCCATATGTATATCTGTTTATGAATTATTTATTGATGTCACATGTATGCTTTACATTTCTGGTTACGAATGTTAATTGATCCTAACGCAAAATAGAACGATCACATAAAATCTTATATTCTCTCATATGATTACCGTGTTGGTTATTTGAGTTGGCTAGAGGCTACTCACTAGTAACATTCAATGTACTGACCCTCCCCTTCTCAGGTGCAGAATTTACTTGGACATGTTGAGGCATCGAAGCTCGGTAGGCAATTTGAAGTTGTTCGGCTGAAGAAGACTTCTTTTATATAAATGACATAATGTGTAGAACATCATTATTTGTGTAGTTTCTTGAGTTATAAGTCTTGTGATATATTTTATTGTACTGAAAGTTAGTATTATAATTGAGTTTTTCTTTTGTCCTCGAGCCGTTATAATTTTGTTGTAAATTATCAATAAAGAGAATTATTTTGTATATCTTGTGTCTATTTAACTTTTCTGCTTATTTTTTTATATAATAACTTTATTTCTGATATGTTAATCAATTGTGTTTATGTTTGCCTTCTACAAGTACAATTTAGACTTGTACGATATCACATCTAGTGACAATTTTTCGTTATGTGGAACCGAGACGTGACTGTCACGCCCCAGTCCCAAAAATACGTAGGACTAGGACACGTAAGCATGCCAACCGCATGGATATGGCAACTCCAATATATGGAAACCAAATCCATACGTACGCTGTATTATGAATATCAAATCCACAAGTGGTATAGTATATGTCACAAGTCACAGGGTATAATCTAAATCTCATCCACGAAAATCAATATAAATATATAACCAGTATCTATGAAACTAGATCTCAATAAGAAATATCTAAGGATGATAGTTGGATGGAAATAAATCCACTACCAACTCGAATATAAGAGCAAATACAAAATAAGTACAACACAATCAAACCCAATATAAGTATACCAGCTATCAATCACGGCTCGAAGAGAAGACATCCACGAAGCATATACAACCATCCAAATCTGCGCTCCTGCAAATACTCAAGAACAGATACACCTGGCAGGGGACCAGGTCCTCAGAGGGACATAACAAGATACTTAAACACATGCCAATAAAGTACTGAAATAAATATCCAATGGGTCGCCTAACCATCTATGTGAATGCAGTTTGAGAACAACTTTCTAACAAGTGAGCTATCTGGCTGAGAACTGGGATTGGCATGACTCTCTCGGAGAACCAGGGGCCTCAAAGGCATGTCGTCTTTTGAACGGCAGAGGCCCGCCAAGTAGTAAAGGGGTCATCACCGCCCGTATCTCCAGCGGAGCTTCCGGGTTACAGAAGGAAAAGTGTAAAGGAGCTCAAATGCGGTACTTGTTGTTCTCTCCACCCCATGCTCTAAGCATGTCACATCCATGACACGATAATACCTCTAATAACTGCCAAGTCTACTAGCATGCAAAGTTTCTAACAGCAGTTATTCCTAATGCACGGTTCGCACGTACAGGAGGCCAACCCTGCACGCCAGTCCGTGATCTATATGAGACTCACAACTCGTGTAACAACTATGTCACGACCGATGAACCTAAAGATGCTACATGATAATGGGGTAGTCTCATAAACAAGGTCAATGCAAATACATAAATAAAAGTATACCGCGACGACATCGTCGCGCGCATTTTATATAACAGTTAAAATATATAAACTAAAGACAGAAAATAAAGATGCATGCAACATATGGAATATAAATAACAGTACAATGGCAAGGTATACTTGCCTGGCAAGAAAGCTGCGATGTACCAATAACCTGCTCCAAAAGTCGCGCAGAATAAATCCAACACCCTATGTACACATAAATATAATACAATAGAATCATTAGTCTTTACACTAGCACATACCCAACCATATTTACACTGGGCTCAGGGGGTATACTAGGGGTAACACTAGTCATCTAACACGGTCAATTACGCGTTGAATTACGCGGGTGTCGCGTCTTCAAGTACTGTACGAAATCAGTCAGTCAACTGACAGGTGTCTATGCCAGTACGTTAATGTACGCAAGGCGGACAAATTCACAAGTTCTTAGGGTCAACATGGTCAAGGTAAGTATGGGATAGTCCACGGTGTCCTAGGGTCGTACAGTCTGAATATTTAGTCATAATTATCAATTAGCATTTACTTACATATATATTCATATAACTATATAATAATATAACCATCAATTTATTTACATAATTATTGGAATACATATAGTAATTACGTACATAAATATATATACCAAACTGAATAATATTTGCGTACATGTAAATGTACGAAAGCGCATTGGGTTCTCCGACTCAGGGTCTGATGTAAACTAACCGTGGTGGCTAAATACTACGTCCTACTGGAACACTGTCAGAGAATGTACTCGTCTGGGTCCTGCTGCTGGTATGAATCAGAGTCCAAGTCACAGTCCAAATAGCCTATGTATTACAAATTTATCACGTCAAAAGATAATTTATTTTAATTTATTTAATTCTGGAATAATTACTCTAAAATCCTATTTTAATCTTATTATTCTGATTTTTGTATTAATTCCTAAATTTTGTCCAAAGAAACTGAATTTTATCAACTCGAGACTCATGGCACGCAAATCGAGACGATCTGTTGACCAAAAAGTCAACCGACACAAACTCGACTTTCATGCATGATTTCCTGTAGATTTCAACATCAAAAATATACTGGAATTTACGGCTCGTCCGAAGTCAAATTCGTTTGGGAATTATGGCACATACAAATTTTGTATTGTGCACCGATGGTTAAATTCTAACCTAGAAGTTCTACATAATTAACAGTATATAAATACTTAGAATTAAATTCTGGGAAAAACATATGTCAATTATCTAGACATTAGATTTTCGAAACTTCAAACGGTTCATGATTCTGATTCCTGGTTCTCCCGGAATCGTAAAAACATCGAAACACATCTATTTTCGGACATGCTGTGTTCTACGAATTTTTCAGAATTTAATACTCATAATATCGTAAAAAAAATTATATAATCAGAAAGCTAACCTCGATATCTTTCTAACATAAGAAACTATGTCTCGTTTGGAGTCCGGAGCTATGCGCAATGGCTTCTGGAAGATAAAGGAACCCTAGATGGCAATTCTACAAAATCTCTCTCTCTCTAAAAATAATGGGATAATTAGGGTTATTATATTATATATATAGGGATTGAGCGGCTGAATGAAAGTTGATAGGAGGGTGACACATGTCATGATTTGATTGGATGGTTTTGGTTATATTATTTGTTTTTGATTTGCCTTTATCAAAACATTATTTAAGTCATTTTAAATCTAAATAACTCCAAATAAATATTAAAATTAATCATAAAAATCTGAAAAAATTACAGAAAATATATTTTGAATCCAGAAACCCTAGAAAAATACTTGGGACAATTTATATTTATAGGTTTTCTACTATAATTAGGAGAAGCTCTAAACATTAGTTTTACCCATATAACTAAAAATAAATACTAAAATTATTCCAAAAATTCTGAAATAATTCTAGAAAATATATAATAATATTATAAAACCTAGAAAATAACGTGGGTCTATTCTATTTTTCTGGGATTGCACAATAAATTCTACAAGTCCTAAAAATTAGTTATTAGTCTAATTACTCCCAATAAATACTAAAAATACTCAGAAATTCCTAAAAATTCTAGAAAATATATTTGATTATTTAGAATCTAAAATAAAAGTTTGAAATATTTTTAATTATGTTTAACTCTAAAATAAATTCTTCAAAGTCCTAGAAAATTAGTGTTACTAGTTTTTAATTAACTAAAAATTATGAAAAAATCCCAATAATCTAAAATAGCCTAAAAATAATTATAAATAAATATTTATATAAGTAAATATATTAAAAAAAATTTATTTTCTAATTAACTAAGAGAATACTCTAAATAAATTCAACATCTATAATAAATATAATAATATAAAATATACACAAAATACCTATTTTGGGTGAGGGAGTTTACAGTGACAGTAACCAAGGTCCAGTGAGAGCAGACCTCCCACGAAATCGTAGCCCCGTGCACTAGAATGAGAAGTGTGACATCAAAGTGCCCTTCGCCTGAGTTCGAATTCAAGTTGTTGTACTTGTCCCAAAAGAAGTATATTCACCGGGTACTTCAGCGTTTCGGAATGGATGTGTCAAAGAAAATGAGCAAACCCCTTGAAGCTAGCTCATTTTAAGTTCACTACGGAGCAGTGTCCATCTACCGAGGACGAAAAGAAAGATATGGAGTGGCCTCTGTATGCTTCACCAGTAGGAAGTCTCATGTATGTCATAGTGTGTATAAGGCCAGAAATTGCTCAAGCAGTTGAAATGGTTAGCATTTTTTAAATTTTTAGTCCATGCACAAAAAAAGAATAGTACTAGTTGGGGCTAATCCTACATAGGGTTACCATATCTCCAACCAACATCCATTTTAATAACCATCCAAACAACCGAACTCATTTTTTCTTTACTTTCAGCAACTATCCAAATAATCGAGCTTCTTTTTTTCTCCACTTTAATATATTCCTATTCCACCATCTAAACAATACTTTGAAAGTCAAAACTTGTGCATACACATCACGTATGCAAGCTTAATTTTTCTACTTTCACACTTTTCTACACTTTCGTACAACCAAATAGACCCTTAATGAAACAAGGAAGCATCAATTGCTTTCGGAAAAAAAGGCTTAATTTTAAATTGATATTTCCAACTATTCCATTTTTTTCAACTTGATACCCTAAGCATCAACTTGATATCCTAAAAAGACGAAATTACCCCTGCTCATCCCCCCTCCGACTGCCTCATATCTTCATATTCCACCATCCGAAGGATATTTTGAAAGTCAAAACTTATGCATACACATCGTGTACACAAACATAATTTTTCTACTTTCACACTTTTCTACACTTTCGTGCAACCAAACATACCATTAATGAAACAAGCACCAATTACTTTCCAAAAAAAAGGCGTAATTTTAACTTGATATCTTTAACTATTCCAGTTTTTCAACTTGATACCCTAAGCATCAAATTGATACCCTAAAAAGATGAAATTATCCCCGCTCATCCCCCTCCCCTCCCCATCCCACCCCATCCCGGTTGCACCCCCCCCCCCCCCCCCCTCTCTCTCTGTCTCTCTCTCTGTCTCTCCGTATGTACTGTCGTCGCCGCTGCTGCAGCGTGCAGAGAGAGGTGGAACGGGAGTGGTGCAGCCGAGGGAGGGGGTGGGGGTGGGGGTTGGGTTGAGAATGGGGATAGTTTTATCTTTCCTTCTTTTGGGAGGTATCAAGTTGAAAATATCCAATAGTTAATGGTATCAAGTTGTCGAGAAAAAAAGTTTATGATATCAAGTTCAAAAATCGAAAGAGTTAAGGATATCAAGTTGTAATTCAATCCAAAAATAATAATAAAATAAAAAGGAGGACTGAACATTCAACAGAAGAACTGTAGAAGATTCGAACTTGGCGACAACTTATTAAAGTCTTGTACTATAAGGCGACACAGACTCCTTGTAAGACATAAGAAGAAGGGTTAATTAGAGTTTAGATCCTGAATTTTATACCAGTATAGAGTTTAAACCCTGACATATCCAATTGGAAAGTTTAGACCCTGAAGTTTTGTTTTTTGTTTTATTTTTACCATCTTACCCCTCCCTAGTATATATAGGAATGTTTCATTGTTTGCATGGAATGAAGGATATAAAGAAAAAAAAAATTAACCAAATAATAAAAATTTAGGATCTAAACTTTTCAATTGGACAAATCAAGACTCAAATTTTAAGCTAATATAAAATTCAGGATCTAAACTCCAATCAGCCCTAAGAAGAACAAACGAAGTAACGTTGAAATGACTTTGACTCAGGTCTTCCAAAACTCAACAACCCCACCACACCCCACTTGTGCTCGAAAAAAAAATTGTCAAGCTTAAGCTCGTGCTCGAGCTTGGGCCGAGCCTAAAACTTTGAGCTGAAACTCAGCTCTCTATCATACTCATGAGCTCCAACTAGGCTAGTCTATATTATTGACAAACTAAAACTAAAAGATTCTCAATTGTACGTACATATTTAATTTGTAAAACAACAGTACTTTTATTGTTTATTCAATTGCAGATGACTTATTTTAGTTCCCTCAATTGCATCTCTGTCATAGGCATACGAGGATTAAATAAAATACGTATTTTATATTAAAATAATATTTATAATTAGGCTCAAGTTTGTGCTCGTTAGCTCGAACAATGAGCAAAAACTGAGCTTCGAGCTTAGAGAGATTTGACGTGCAAACTGATTTGTGACTAGCTAGGCTCGTTAGAACCTCTACTCTCGTTATTGTACTGATATGAGTAATACTATGACTACAATCAAATGCTTACAATTCTCCTACGACCGTCACGTGTTCGTCACATATCGTACTTCAATTGGAGGGAGGGAGGGAAGTGGTGGGGTCGAGTGGAGTCCATGTAGGAGGGGGGTGGGAAGGTGGGACTCATGTGTAAGGAAGAGATGGGAGAGAGATTGTAAGAAGGTTGTAAATATTTGGCAGTAAAGTTAGCATTATTGATTGCCGTAATGCTATGACTACAACCAAATGCTTACAGTCCTCTTGCTACCGCCACGTGTCCGCAATATAATCCCAGCTTGCCACCTTGATTTCTTAACATTGTTCATCCCAATGTTCTGAAGGAAATAATCTCTCTCTCTCTCTCTCTCTGTGTGTGTGTGTGTGTGTGTGTGTGTGTGTGTGTGATATTTAAAATATATATTATTTTTCTGTGAGAAATGTGTGTATAATATATATTGATTAAAGAATTAGGAGTTAGGTGGTCATGTTTAATGCGCCTGCATGAATTCTTGCCTACCCTTGCTCCCCTATAAAAACCACCAACTTGAAAGGTGAAGTATCCCAAGGAAAAGGAATTAAAGAAGTAGAAAGCACAGAGATCATATATATATATATATATATATATATATATCCATGGCTTCCAAACCCGGCCTCCTTACTGAATGGCCATGGCAGAGACTTGGCAACTTCAAGGTGTATGCACTTCTCTCTTTTAGAAATAAAAAGGGTCAGTTTAGTTGCAAGAGTGCTAGCCATTTAATTATATTTAGTACCCTGTTGTTAACTTCCCCTCATTGCACAATGCTACATGATAATTCTGGTTGTGCAAAATGTCTTTGTATTTAATTATGATCACAATGAACTCCGGTCATGCTTAAATATATATATATATATATATATATATATATGTTTACTCTTGTACACTTGGTTATATTATATTTTGTTACTGAATTTCTGGACCTTATATTCTAGTCTAAGACAGATATATACTAGTGGTGAATTTTATTCTGATCTTAATACATGCTGGTGTTGGTGTTGGTGTTGGTGTAGTATGTGGTTATTGCACCATGGGTGGTGAAGGGGTTCCAGCCAATTGTGGAGGCAGCATGGAAAGGGAAGGAATTAGCATGGTCAGAGGTGGAAGTAGTGTACCTGCTGATATTCCCATCGCTGCTGCTAAGAATGCTGCACAACCAGCTGTGGATTAGCCTGTCTCGGTTCCAGACAGCCCGCGGCCCGCACCTCATCGTCGACCGCAGCCTCGACTTTGAGCAGATCGACCGCGAAAGGACCTGGTTTGCACCCATAATTAATGCACTCCTCTTTATTTATCTGTCTGCTCAAATAAAATTCTCTCGTGTCCTGAATTTTAAGTATGTAGTGGTAAATAAAGACTCCTGAAATAAACAGTAGCTAGTTTTAGAATAAAAAAACACGAGGTACAATATGGAATGACAATCAATCTGGGTTCTGTTAAATTCAAAGGCTTGCTTTTAATGCAACTCAACTTTGGCTACAGTTATGCTATCTCAGACCGTCTATATACTTTCAGCTCCGTACATGGTTGGTTATCCACTAGTCTGACATCCTAGTCTGGCCCATTCAACCAAAATACAAATTTACTGTCATGTACTCATTTTACCACACATAAACTAAGCCTAGTCTTTAGACATCTATATGCATGGCCGGAGCTAGGATACAAAAATTTTGCTGTACAAAAAATATTTTTAAATAAATTAACTAAATCAAAATTAATTTTAAAAAAAATCGAAGTTATGAAAGCTTTCGCCATCTCAGATGATGAAAATATATAAAAATAAAAAAAAATTCAACATTTGTGCCAACTCAGTTAGCAAAAATATGACTATCGATTTTTTTTTTTTTTTTTTTTATTGTTTTGGTTTTTGTTTTTTTTTCTTGTTTTTAAATAATTTTTTTAAAATACATTAAAAAAAGACGATATTTAACATCCAAAATAAAATATGCAGTATTGAACATCCAAAATTTAAAAAAAAAAATGTCGTAAGAAAATTACGTCTGTCGTCGAGCAGACTTCGGGCGGTCATAATTATTTGTTCAAAAATCATTTTTCATCAAACAATAGGTCAATTTGTATAATTTCGACGAGAGTAACACAATTCGTGTAAAAAGATTTTTCATCTGAAGCAAGACGCACATGTTACACACAAAAGTATAAAATTTAAAATTTTAAAATATCATAATTTTTGACTAAGAGACCGAAACGAGGTCCAGTTTGTGCCAAAATGACCGTAACGAAAAGTACTATGGGATAAACCATTTCATCGTTTGACGGACTTGAAAAAATTTTAGAATAGCAAAAAAACGATATTTCGATCTCCAAATTTTACTTTGGATAATTTTATTTTCGAATTTTTTTCGGTATTTGGATGTTAAGGAGTAAAATTTGATGCCTCCAAACCCTCAAACATTATCATATAATATATCAGTGTGAAGCTGACTAAAAATAAGACAAAAATAATTTTTTTTTAAAGATAAAATTATCTATTTATAAATAATTTACTAATCGTAATAAGATCAATTTAACTTTCGATTACGGTAAAAACTTTAAGGATCTGCTTGGCAATTGTGGAAGTATAACGGTTATGAGATATTTTTAGAGTACCAGTTATGAACAGTTATGAGGGTCCATTATTGTTTCAAAAATAAACAATCGGTTCAAAAATATTCCAAAATCGGTGAAAATATCGTTATCAACAAAAAATAAATTTGATAATTTTGTCAACTCAGTTGACGAATTATTTTGTTAATGTTTTAAACTTTTTTTTGTTTTTTTAATTTATTTAAAAAATTATAGATATAGCAAATTTTTTACAAAAATAAATCAAATAAAAAAACAAATAAACCAAATAAAACTAAAACCAAACCTACACAAGAAAACAAAAACAAAAACAAAAACAAAAACAAAAACAAAAACAAAAACAAAAAAATCAAACAAAATAAACCAAATAAAACACATAAGAAACACAAAAACAAAAAACAAAATCTGCTCAACGGTAGATGTAATTTTATTACGGCAGAAAAATTTTAAATTTTTGGATGTTCAATGCTGCATATTTTATTTTGGATGTTAAATTTCGTTCTTTTCTAATTTATTTTAAAACAACACAAAAAAAAACAACAAAAAATCCAAAAAATACAAACCAAAACAAACCCCAAAAAAACAAAAAACAAAAAACAAAACGAGAGTCATATTTTCGCCAACTGAGTTGGCGAAAATGTTGAAAAACAATTTGGCAAAAATGGCGAAAATGTTGAAAAACAAAAAAAAAATTCATATTTTCGCCATCCCAGATGGCGAAAGCTTTTGTAACTTCAATTTTTTCTAAATTACTTTCGTTTTAGTTAATTTATTTAAAAATATTTTATGTACATCATATTTTCTGTTTTATATAATATATATATATATATATATATATATATATATATATATATATATATATATTAGACAACCAAAAGAGGAACTCTCTTTTCATGTCGTTTCTCTTTTTGAGTCTCTCAACCGCGCATCTCTCTCTAGCTTTCATCGTGTCGCACCTCTCTTTCCCGCCGCGCCTCTAAATATATTTAATTTTTGTCCTAATTTTTTTAAATGATTCATTCCCTAATTGATTCAAGTCATAATTGACTTTACTCTTAGATGACAAGATTTAATTTGTTTTTAGATTGAATGGAATTGTTTGCTAGTATAACATTCTTCGATTAAGAAAATATGAAAAATATGAAGACAAAGTAAATTAGTGGTTGGAAGTGAAATAATTTTTATCTTGTTTTCTCTTGAGGGAGAAAACAATATTATCCTATGATGACAAGTTTTATGATTAAAATTGTAGGTATCGATTTTAAGATACACTGAATCTCCTCGATCAAATTGTCAAAAATGATCAAAAATGTGCCGTATGACCTGACTGGAATGACACTAAAGTTTAAGGTTTTGATTATATTGGGTTAGAAATGTATAGTTTAATGCCAATGGTATTTTAAACTGAATGATAAAAAAATAAAATTAGAATAGACGACCCAAGATTAGGTATAGAAAATAGGATTTTGTGAGTACTTTATGCAATTTTTTCTTTATATTTTTATAATTGTTTTCGATTAAAAATTTACTAGTTGATTTTGATCTCTCTGTATCCAAATCCTAGCTACGCCACTTCATCTATGAAGAAAATTATATAATTAATTTGTTAGCACTGAACTTTGTTAATTAGATTGCTAACATAAAAAAAAAATAATAATAAATAATAATAAAAAACTTGTGAAGGAAACAGTAACTTAGTACTAGGTAACAGTATATATTATCAAAATTTAGCATTATGAAAGTCTGCAAGTTATACAAAATAGTTTCCAGTTAACAGAAGTCTATTTCAAGTAATACATAAATATTCCAAAATACAACAATTAGAATTGACAATGAATCATAAGGTGAAGTATTCAAACATTAACAACTTTGTCTATACAGTCTACCAAAGTAACACTAACTCAGTAGGTAGTTCAATTTTTTTTTTCGTAATAAACTGAACATTTTGCTTTAAAGTTTCTATAGGCCTTTGATTTATCAAATGAAGAAGTGATGGATATAAAAAAAATTAAATGACAGGGATGACCAGATCCTCTTCAATGGGATCCTCTTCTACATTGGTTATATGTACATCCCGAGCGCAAAAAACCTCCCAATGTGGAGGACAGATGGTGCAGTGATGATGGCCCTCCTCCACACGGGCCCGGTTGAGTTCCTCTACTACTGGTTTCACAGAGCACTACACCATCATTTTCTCTACTCTCGCTATCACTCTCACCATCATTCCTCCATCGTCACTGAGCCCATCACATGTATGATCCTCACACTTTTGTTATATATATATATATTTTTTTTACAGACGTGCTCATTTCATGATACTAAGAAACATATGCTCCATAAAGAAATTTCCTAACATGACTACAAGAAACAACTAAAGCTAAGATCTCTCAGGTAGCTTTAAATAGTTTGTAAGATCACATAAACATATGAAACTAATATTAAAACAAAGTAACTAAACAGAGTTAATCTTTACCTAAACAATTTGCTGCTTTCAATTTCATAGATGTTTTGAATTACATAACACAGCATGACAAACGAAGTCATGAGCAGTTTCTTTGTACACATATGTTACATTGATAGACTAGGAAATTATGCAAGAGCTCTAGAAAACAAATTAACAAAATAGTAGTTCTTTTCTTCAGTTCTTTGTATTTACCAAAAACATAATTCTTTATACTCTTTGAAAAGTTAGAGATATGTCTATAAAACACTCATCAGCTTTTAAATTTACAAATCTGAATAAATTAAAGATCAGTAAAGATAACCCCTTTAGCATCTTTCCTTTTGGTGGTGGTTGAGTTTTGTAAGTAGGCCAATATAGAAAAAGAAGTAACCTTTCTTTTTCAAAACTCAAAGGTTCTTTTGGAGGCTGAATATGATTTTCCCTAGACAAGTCTGATAATTGGTCATAGAGAACACGGACATAGAAGAAAAACATTGGGTTTATTAACTTTATACTACTATATAATAAGAAAAAATGGCTTCACCGTAAAAAAAAAAATTATTCCAAATATATCCTTACCTAACTTTACTAATTAAAACTATTTATTAAATTTAATGAGGGCAACTAGGTAATTACGTATAGAAACAAAAATTAAGGAAAATATAGTTTGTTTTTTTAGTGTCTTTTGCGTTTTCCAAGTAAAAGAAAGTTAATTAAAAGACGGTTAAAATTCGTGCAACGCACATGCATATATACTAATGGCTACAAATTACAAATATGACGATATCTGGCTTTCCAATATAAGATCCAGCTTTCCAATATAAGATGGATTGTTGGCATGTGGGGTTGTTTGCTAGCCATCAACACTACCTACATGTAGTTAAATGCCCTGTCTCCCTAAGAAGCTGTGGATCAAGGAGATACAAGCATATATTGAAAGGAGATATAAAGTTCAGGTGGTCCCATATATTGCTAGATTTGGATGCCTGCAAAAGGCTCTTTAATTCCTCTCCAGAAGTTGAGTTGGGACTGCTTAAAGGACAATTGTTAAAAGGTTGTGTGGTCTCTGTGGTCCAGATCTTGCCAGGTTCATTAAACTGACATAAATGTTCTTTAATTGCTCACAACAAAAGTGGGCAAAAAAAAAAAAACTAAAGACATGAACCTAAAGGTAATAAATGCATTTCCCAAGCTTATATGGTGATCTAAGTGTTAAAAGGTTAACGTTGGCCAATTCTTTAGAGCTCACTCGAGCTTTTTGGAATATTAGTTAACTAACAAGTTATCAGAGCAAACCAGGTTCAATCTCTGGCACGTGTCTTCGACCTGGAGGGACATGTTGAATAAAATAAGTATATAACCCTCATCCCTCACCAACACTCTTAAAGTTTGTGTAGCAGCAGGGACTTGAACACTAAGGATGGCACCAAATTGATATACACTAGTGAATTTAGACCTGTTACAAACAAGCATCACAATTCACCTACTGATAAGTGACAATTTGTTAGCTTTTTTTCTTTTTGTATAGTGCAAGGATGAAAACTATTCATGTAGCTGATCCTAGAATTTTGGGATAAAGGCTTTTTTGTTGTTGTTGGCAGTCGGTTCATTCTTGGCCTACATGGTTTTTGTATATGCATAAGGAAGATGCTACACTATCGTGTTAGCTTGTGTTCTTGCATATAGAAAAATGATGGAAATAATGAAATATATAGAGAAATTATGAGAATAATGAAGCACTGGAAATGACGAGATCTGGTGTATAGAAAGCAAACCTCACTCTTCAAGGACCCTTGTGAATTTGAAGGCATGCACAATGCCTGCCTCTGTGAATATGAAGGCATAGATGCCCATAGGAAAAGGGGGGCAGTTGAGCAATACTACACTACTTTTACCGTCTGGTTCCTGAAAAATAGAAGGATGATCTGTTATACACATAGATATGCTATGTATTAAGCAGAGAGTTAGGAGAACACTTTGTTTTTGAGAAACTATGTTGCATGAGTTCGGATATAGGTACGAATATAGACACGATACGGATACGAAATATGGACATTCCAAATAGGTATATAGATACCTATGTTGCACGAGTCCAGACACGAGCACGGGTACGGACACTATACGGATACAGTTATCATTTTGCAATGTCCATGCAACACAGGTGAGAAATAAGTATAACCTACTTGCACTTCCATACACCACCCAACCATCCCCACAAGATTTTGCACTTGGGTATTGGGTTTCAGTCTGCAACAATGTCATGCTCCTTCTGCAAACCACATTATAGCTTATTCAAAATCATTGTATGGCCTAAAGACACTGATCATTCTGCTTTATTCAAACAATGTGAAGAAAATAATAGAATAGCGTGATAATATGAAGTAACAACTAACAGTTAGTTTATTGTGAACTAAAGATCATACCCTAAAAAGAATCAGGCAGTAAATTTCTCTTTTCTTTGTTTGTACAAGACATCCACCAAACAGAAACTTTCAAATTTGAAATATACACTTAAGGCTACTGTATTTCTGGCCTTCTTTTCAGTTTGCACAAGGAAGGACTAAGTTGTAACAAGTATATACTTTTTCATTACAATATATTATTATCTAAGAAACATTTGTAAGCATATATGAGTCAGAGATTAAAGTAGCTGTTCAGTTGAATCCATACACTGCACTCTTGCTTAGATGAATATACGTGTGCCTGAAAATCCAGATTGTGTGTTTATTTCCGGTGGCAGCTGTGATTCATCCATTTGCAGAGCACATTGTATACTTCTCGTTGTTCGCAATCCCATTATTAAGCTCAATTTTTACCGGGACGTGTTCCGTTCTGGCGATTGTGGCTTACATCGGTTACATCGACTTCATGAACAATATGGGGCACTGCAACTTCGAGATGATCCCAAATTGGCTATTCCATGCCTTCCCCCCTCTTAAGTACCTCATGTACACCCCCTCGTAAGTATAACTCGTCATTCATCCTGAGAACTCAAGACTGGCACAACTGGTAGCTTTTAGTTACTTTTGTAAAGGTACCATGCAAATAGTATAATCTCAATCTGCAAATTTTTAGAGTACCAAATATGCTAGAATATCCTTCATAACTGGCATTGATCATGGTGTGTCTCATAGCTAAGGTCCAATTTGATGAAAATTTCATCACACACATTGATTATTTACATGCTTGAGCATGACATGAAGCCGCTCTAGATACCTACTTATGAAGGGGGGGGAAGTACCCTTAATAGATTTTTGATGTTTTTTTCTACTGCATAAGGGCTTATCCACCTTTTGATACAGGTTTCATTCTCTTCATCATACACAGTTTCGAACCAACTACTCTTTATTCATGCCTTTCTATGACTACATATACAACACTATGGACAAATCTAGTGACGAACTATATGAAAGATCGATCAAAGGGAATGAGGAGACGCCAGATGTTGTTCACCTTACACATCTTACTACATTGCAATCGATCTACCATCTGCGACTAGGATTTGCCTCGTTAGCAGCAAAACCATACGACTTCAAGTGGTATATGTTACTCATGTGGCCCTTGGCCTGGGTGTCCATGGTACTAACATGGTTTTATGGGTCTTCCTTCACTGTTGAAAGGAATAAGTTCGAGAAACTCAAAATGCAAACATGGGCAATCTCCAGATACAACTTTCAAGTATGAAACTTACCCATCTTAAAGTGGGTCTCCGGTATATAATTAATCGTCCTAATTGATGCATTGACTATTTATCCTTGCAGTACCGAATTTCATGGGAAAGGGAGGCTATTAATGATTTGGTTGAAAAGTCTATTCTAGAAGCTGACAGAAAAGGAGTTAAAGTTCTGAGTTTAGGACTCCTAAATCAGGTATTACCATATATCCTCTTCCAGGTACTAAATTTTAGTATAAAAATGTCTTGTTGAAATTAGTTGATGATTTTATTGATTGTCTCATTGGCATTATATAGCCTTACAGTCATTAATACAATGATTTCAATCATTATGACAATAATCTCATAATGGAATATCCTGTGACATATTCTGGCATCCCAAATATGTCCTCAGGATATTCCCATGTGCTTATACTATACTTAAATATGACACCCAACATACCATATCAACACTCTCCCTCAAGATGGGTGAAAGATATTCACTAAGCCCATCTTGTCACATCCTCTAATCATGCTCACTGAGGCGAGTCCCTTGGTTAGTCCATCTGCTACTTGATCCCTGGTTGGAACATGGCCAAGCTCCAGTAATCCTCTATCCAACTTCTCTTTGATGGAGAATCTATCAATCTCGATGTGTTTGGTCCTGTCATGCTGTACTGGATTGTTGGCGATACTAATAGCTGACTGATTGTCACACCACAGCTTCATCTTGGCTCCTTGATCCAGCTTCAGCTCCACCAGCATATTCTTCAACCATAGCAGCTCTGCAACTCCCAAGGCCATAGCTCTGTACTCTGCTTCAGCTGTCGATCTGGCCACCACAGACTGCTTCTTACTCCTCCAGGAGACCAAGTTACCTCCTACAAATATGCAATATCCCGAGGTAGACCTCCTGTCATCAGCACAACTAGCCCAGTCAGAATCACAGTAGCCCTCGATGCTCACGTGATTGTTCTTCCTGAATATTAGTCCCTTCCCGGGAGCACCTTTCAAGTACCTCAGAATCTGGTACACTGCATCCATATGACCCTTCCGTGGGTCATGCATATAGCGGCTCACCACACTTACTGCAAAGCAGATATCAGGACGTGTGTGGCTCAAATAGATCAACTTGCCAACCAGTCTCTGGTATCTGTCCCGGTCAACTGGTTCTCCAGCCTCAGCATCAATCTTGAACCTCTGATCTATTGGTGTCGCTGCAGGTTTGCACCCCAACATTCCAGTTTCTGTGAGAAGGTCCAGTGCATACTTCCTTTGAGAGAGAACAATCCCCTCTGCTTCTCGAGCAATCTCAATCCCAAGGAAGTACCGAAGAAGGCCGAGATCCTTCACCTCGAATTCCTTGCCAAGCTTTCCTTTGAGTTGGGCGATCTCCTGCTCATCATCTCCTGTGATAATCATATCGTCCACATACACCGCAAGCATGGTGATGTGGCCTCCACTCCGACGGAAGAACACAGTATGATCAGCATTGATCTGCTGATATCCCGTCCCTATCATCGCCCTTCTGAATCTGTCAAACCACGCTCGAGAAGACTGCTTCAGTCCATAGAGGGACTTCTTCAACCTGCAGACCTTGCCTACTGTCTGATTGGTGCCAAATCCTGGTGGTATCTCCATGTACACCTCCTCCACTAGATCTCCGTGAAGAAACGCATTCTTCACATCCAGTTGGTGTAGCTTCCATCCACCATTCGCTGCCAGAGAAATCAGAGTCCTGACAGTGCTCATCTTTGCAACTGGTGCAAAGGTCTCGTCATAGTCGATGCCGTACGTCTGACTGTATCCTTTGGCTACTAGTCGAGCTTTGTAGCGATCAACCTGTCCATCTGGGTTCTGCTTCAAGGTAAAGGCCCACTTGCATCCAACTGCTCTCTTCCCCTCTGGCAGTCTCACAAGCTCCCAAGTGTGGTTCTTCTCCAGAGCTCCCAACTCCTCGTGCATTACCGCTTTCCACTTTGGATCATTCTTGGCAACCTGCCAATTGTTAGGTACAGTAATACTATCCAAAGATGCTATAAATGCTCCATGAGAAGAAGGGATATGGTCATAAGAAACAAACTGAGCAATATCCCAACCATATCTATTTGGAGGATTTCCTGCATTGCTGCGAGTGGTCCTCCGTACAGATAGAGGTGTGGGAGTTGTAGTAGGAGGAGGAATGATATCTTGTGAAGGAGGGGGTATCACCTGAAGGGGGGTTGGTGTCGGTGCCTCAGGAGTTGGGACGAACGCAGGCAAGGGACTTGGCACTGGCACTGTCGGTACTGGTCCTACAGTTTGCTTCTCTCTCCTGCTGTAGGTAAGTAACTCTCCCTGAACCGTAGGTCTAACACCTTCACCTTCTTGTCCCTTCTCCGTGCCTCTATGCCAAACTTCTAAATCGGTTACCACCAAGTTCTCCATCTCCCCCTCTCGCCTAATACTGGCAGTATTAGGCGTGTTGTGTGAAGTTCCGTCCTGGCGGTAGTATGGCTCATGCTCCCGAAAGTGGACATCCATACTGACAAACTTCTTCTTCTCTACTGGACTCCAGCACACATACCCCTTTTGGGTCGCCGAGTAGCCTACGAAGATGCATTTGACCGCTCTAGGGTCAAGTTTCCCAACTGATGGCCTGTTGTCCTTCACAAAACACACACCCAAACACCTTCAGTGGGAGTATCCCACCATTATTGCCTTGCAATACCTCACATGGGGACTTCCATCCGAGGACCTTCGAGGGCATCCTGTTGATGAGTTGAGCTGCTGTCAACACTGCATGCCCCCACAGACTCTGTGGGACATTCATGTCGATCATCATACTTCTTGCGACCTCCAGAAGGTGTCTGTTTTTTCTTTCTGCAACTCCATTTTGTGCTGGTGTGTATGCACAGGTGGTCTGATGCTGTATTCCGTGTGCTGACAAGTATTCTGCAAGCGTCCTGTTGGTATACTCTGTTCCATTGTCAGACCTTAGTACCTTCACAACTGCTTTGTACTGAGTCTGGACATGCTTATGGAAATCCCGAAAACAAGCAGGTACATCACTCTTATTTTTCATCAAATATAACCAGGTAACACGAGAGGCACACTCAATGAAAGAAACAAAGTACTTATAACCATTCATAGTGTTAGTAGCACATGGACCCCAGACATCAGAATGTACTACCTCAAAAGCAAAAGTGCTCCTATGACCCGTGCCAACATATGAGCTCCTAGTAAGTTTTCCTAACTCGCACGCATCACATACTAATTTCTCTTTATTTGTTTTTGCATAAATCTCTGGATACAACTTACTTAGAGTATCAAAGGAAGAATGTCCCATCCTCCGATGATGGAGTATCAAGGTATCCTCAGTCCTCTGCTGCAGTCCTTCCATGCCAGCCTTCTCTGCCATAGATACCAATGCTGAGTCCAGTCCTTCTCGATCTAGGTACCACAGTCCCTCATGCCAAGTGCCAGTCCCAAGTCTTCGTCTTGTCCCTTTCTCTTGGAAGGTCACCTTAGGAATATCAAAAGAAACAATGCATTTAAGTTGGAGGATTATAGAACTAATGGACAAGAGACTGACTGGAAAGGATGGAGCATGTAAAACATTGGATAATCTTACTGAACCTGTACAATTAACAGTACCCTTACCGACCACTGGCTGGAAAGTGCCATCAGCTGTCTGAATGCTGTCTGCTGATGCTAGGTGAGTATAGGAAGAAAACTCACTAGCATTCCCCGTCACATGCCGAGATGCTCCCGAGTCGATAATCCAGTCTGATGATTTAAGGGAAGAGATAGACGCAAGGGCAAGTGATTCGTCAGTACCTTCTGATGGATGGGCATACATGGCAGCGTTGCCCCTAACAAAGAATGAGGTGGACGCCTCCTCTGTTCTACTCCTCATGTCTCCCAGTGTCTGGTCCTCCACAGTAAAGGTGCCATCAGCTTCTCCGTTCCCTTCTGATATCAGGAGGTTTGCCCGATAACCTCCTCGGCCGCCTCGTCTATCCCCTCGACCACGATCACGTCCTCCATTATATCCTCGTCCGCCGAACGGTCCTCGTCCACCACCTGAATCTCCCTCCCTAGGTGGTTTGGTACAAGCATACCGATGATGACCCATATTCCCACAGTTGTAGCACTGCCGGTTATGCTGCCAGGGCTCTCCCTTAGATCCTGTGTTACCTGAGCTGGTGATCGCTAGTGCTGACTTTGCTTCGGGGGGACCACCTGTCCCGGCTTGCAGCCTGATGCGTGTCTCCTCCTGGATCATGGCTGAGATAGCCTCCTCAAGGCTAGGGATCTTTGGTTGGGCTAGAAGTAGGGCCGTCCTCTGTGCGAAAGCTGCAGTCAGCCCTTTGAGGAACTTCATCGTCCTCTCCTGCAGACACACCTGTCTCTCCTTACACTTAGGGTCCCCGCAGCTCGTCCGATCTGAGGAGTGATCATAATCCAACCACAAACGCTCCAACTCCGTGGCATACTCCTGCACCGTCTTCTCTCCCTGTACGGTGTCATCAATCTCCCCCTTTATCTGGAAGACCCGTAAGTTGTTCCCCACACCATCATAGGTCCTTCTCAACTTCTCCCACACATCTTTCACCATCTCAATACCGTCTACTGTGGCGGCAATAGACTGGACTAAGGAGTTGGGAAGCCAGATGTAGATCACCATATGAGTGGACTTTCACTCATCGCGTCCTGTCGAGCCCTCGTCCGGCTCTGTCGTCTCGCCCGTCAGGAACCCCTCCATATTTTTTCCTGCGAGGGTTCTTCTCACCCGTCGTGACCAACTCAGATAGGTGGCTGGTCCATCTAATTTCAGATCGATGGAGGGAAGCTTCAACTCCGGTGACGTTCGTGTCGTGTTCTCACCAGCCGACATCGTCAACAACTTCATCAACGTCGCCACCTCTGCAGAATCTAGCTTCTTGATGATCTCCTCCATCGATGCGTCGTCTATCCAATCACGTCACGTCCGTTCCACGACTCACGCTTGTCCTCGTCGTCCTCTCCTAGATCCGAACATGTCCCCCCTTTTTTCAGATCTAGGCATCCCTATTAGGCGTTGCCTCGTGCTGGTGCGGAGGAGGCGGCAGCACGCATGTCACAACCGTCGTCGCAGCAGCAGCAGTCGCAGCAGCCGCAGCAGCAGTAGTAGCCGCAGCAGTAGCGGGACGGGGCAGCAACAGCGAAGGGCGGCCTGCGAAGGGCGGAGAAGAGGAGAGGAGGGAAAAAAAGGGGGGGGCGTGGAAGAGTTCGGTGGAGGAGATCTAGGAAATCCTCCTGTGGGTTTGTGGAAGCTCGGTGACGGCTAGGGTTTGTGGAAACTTAGCTCTGATACCATGTTGAAATTAGTTGATGATTTTATTGATTGTCTCATTGGCATTATATAGCCTTACAGTCATTAATACAATGATTTCAATCATTATGACAATAATCTCATAATGGAATATCCTGTGACATATTCTGGCATCCCAAATATGTCCTCAGGATATTCCCATGTGCTTATACTATACTTAAATATGACACCCAACATACCATATCAACATGTCTCCCAATAACTAAGTGAATGATTATTTGCTAAAAGATTGTGGTTCTCTGTAGATATGATTATTTGCTGTTTTTTTGCTTTATGCATCTCTAAGATGTAAACAAAACAAAACAAAAACGCTACGAACCTACATATTGTAAAGCTACACGAGTCATACATCTGAAAGATGCTATCACTCTCTGCACCGTTAAACCTTTACCCACATGACATATGTAGTAATCCTTCAATCCAAATGAAAATTGACATTCATGGAACAAAACATACCATGTTCAAAATGCAAAATAGTTCCACTACCGAGGTCCAGCCAAAAGTCTCAACAGTTTCTCATTAGTTTGGTCAACGGTAGAAGATGGTGAAATATAATATTGTGTTCATTAAGAACTGAGCCAAACAAAGTAAGTCAAAGCTCCTCAGTACAAGATTCAAGATATAAGACTGAATTTGGTAAGTACTTAAAGCCAAATTCCTCAATACAGGATCATAAAGCTTCCCCTCTGTTCGTGTATGCAATTCGAGTAAAGTAAATAAAATCAATTTTTTGTGTCCAAATTATTTCTGCTAGAAATGCTAAGAGAACTGTGCATATCATTTTGATGTAAAGAGGACAGAAAATTAGCTACAACTTTATCGACAAGTTTATTTAATAGGGTGATTCTTAAAACCTATTGGTTTAACTGTCAGTAGCAATGAAAAGTACGACTAGGAAATAAAAAAGAACAAATTCAAGGATTTTATCTGAGTGTTATTCTGTTGTATCCATATACCCTTCATTGCAATGATGAACCTTTGTCTACTTCTAGGCCAAAGAACTGAATGGAAGTGGCGAGCTTTTTCTTCAAAAGCATCCAAAATTAAAGTTGAAACTTGTTGATGGAACTAGCTTAGCAGCAGCAGTGGTTCTAAACAGTATTACCCCGGAAACAAAACAAGTTCTCTTTAAAGGTCAGCTTTCTAAGGTCGCCTGTGCAGCAGCCCAGCAATTATGCATAAGAGGAGTCCAGGTAAATTGAAGAATATTACACTCAGCTTACTAACTTCCCTATGATAAAAATGGCTTTGAGCTTGAGCATTAGGGCATGGTTTATTGGAGAATTCACACTTTTGCAAAATTTGAGCAACTTCCCCTTTTAGTTTAAAATATTATCACTGATGTTTGTTCTGAAACAGGTTTTTGTGACGCACGAGCATGAGCTCAATGAACTGAAGTCCTACATGTCAGGAAATACAGGAACCTATTTGTCACTTTTAGGTGCATCCAACTCCCAGGTATGCTTCAACCTTTTGGAGTCATGGGTAATAATACAACATAGATTACCCCGGATTCATTCCAAAAAGCTGATTTTAATAAATAGAGCATACAAAGCACACGACTGCATAGGACAAAAAATGTTATTGAAGATGCATTCAGCTATAATATGGCTTGATGCAACAAATTTTCAGCACACCTTAGGTAGATGTAAACAAATGATTCTTAAAGTTAGAGCATGGCCATTCATAACTAAGCTCCAATATCACCTCTTTCCTGTATCCCCTTGGTTTGTATTCATTTGAAAGTAGGTATTAATTTTCTGCCTTATTTGCTATATGTAATTGTCATTTAAGTATAACCCAATGACTAGAAAACATCACAATTTTAAATATAAAAAAATATCATTTTAGTGTAACTTAATTGGATAGGTGTAGCTGTTCCACTGTTATCATCAGTCATGTCCAAGTATGATCAACACCAAGAGCACAATGAGGATGCAGTACATCCTCTTTCCATAATCTACACAAAATAGGCTTAGATTAAAATGTTAACAAATAAAACAAAACAAAACATAACATAACACTACAAAAAGAAGACAGAAGCCTCAAAATAAAAATAACTTTGCTATAGCACTTGATGAAACCATTTGTACTAGTCATAAATGAAAATCATAAACATTAACCTATATGTCAATATCCTTGCAACTGTTTCTTTCTTGGAATGTTGAAAGCAGTCTCAAGTAGAGAAGGTTTACAAGGAGACCCACTCAAAAGGGATGCTATTTCCCAAATACTCCAACCAGCCTATTTGGACAGACAGAGAGTGATGTGCATAGATTACATCACATCAAAATAACTGTTAGATTGAAAAGGGGTTGGGAAACTGCCATCATGAACAATACCAGTACAAAACCATTTATTTCTAAAGAATATACGTTTATTGAGCGGTTATGATTTAATTTAGACAACCAACCAATTATTTCTGCTACTGCGTTATCTTTACTTCACTAGCAGTCACACTCATAGGGCAATATAGCTATTGCAAGCACAAAAGAGAGAATAAGACAACCCAATCATTCAATTAACATTTATGTTGTTCATATCAAAGTGGATCCTGGACAAGATAAATTCCGAATGCAGGAATGATTCAGCCATTTTCCTGCAAATACCATTCAGGTCAACAAAAAAAAAAACTACTCTATAATAGGGAGTTGTTCGGTATATTTAAAGATAAATGACACATTCTTGTGACTTAAGCTTATAGAAACTGGTAATGAAATCCTATATATACCATTCAACACAGCTTTTAGTATCTATACCAGATTAATCCAGCTGAGTGAGCAAGCAAAAGAAGCGTTGCTAATATTATGTTCCACATGTACAAAGGATTCATTCATGGACACAAACGCTTCGAGTTCAGAAGGCAAATTATTCTCACTATGACATTGTCTTGCAGGTGTGGTTGATAGGTGAAGGATTGGAAGATTCAGAGCAAAGGCGGGCTCCAAAAGGTACACATTTTATTCCCTTTACACAATTTCCTCCAAAGAAGGTGCGCAAGGATTGCCTTTACTACACAACTCCAGCAATGAAGATACCAAAGACACTAGAGAACATGCATTCTTGCGAGGTAATCACAATAGTGCTGTTTCAGCATCTAACTTATGTTATGATAGTGCACACATTAATGCAATACACTGTGTTTGGCAAACTGTCTTCTAAACGACAGAACTGGCTACCGAGAAGGGTGATGAGTGCATGGCGCGTCGCTGGAATAGTACATGCATTAGAGGGATGGAATGAACATGAGTGTGGTGAAAAGGTGCTAGACATGGAGAAGATATGGTCTGCCGCTCTGTGCCACGGTTTCCAGCTTCAGCTGCCTAAATATTAATCAGCTCTTGAAACAAAACATATTTGTACTTAAGTTGCTTATGATATCGGTAGTAACCATCTATTGTGCATGTAATGTTAAAGCCAAGAACAAGTTGTCCTACTGAATAAAGAATAATTGTTGTGTTTCGATACAAGTATCTCTGCAGTTTCGATACAAGTTGGCTTCATATGTATAGTCTGAGATCGAGAGTGGACACAATCCCATCATGTTCCATTATTCCCTCATCTTCTTCCAAGTCATTCTCCTATCAGATATGATAGGAGCGGCTATAAAGTATAAGAAAGATCCATAAAAGAATTGGCAAAGATTTTATAACCTCGACCTGAGGTCAACCATCTCTCTTGGTACCTAATTCCTACCCAGTGTAGCTATTAGCATGAGAGGACCATACCAAAAACACATGTCGTACCCGTGACACATCGTGTCCGACAAGTATCAGGCACTACAAAAAATACTAGGAGATACCATAATAGGCATTGAATTCATGTCGCAATGTCCAAAACGTGTGAAATGTCTCATATAATGCTCGTGTCCGTGCTACATAGCATGGTAGCATAGCAATTAGCACCCCGGGGTCCAGATACGCTCTAGTGCACCATCAGATTGGGAATTCTACCTGTGCAAACGTGTTAAAATAATATAAACATATCAACCCTCGACATGGTCTTTGTTGGGAACGCAACGCGGAAACCGTTTCTCTAACCAGAGAGTACCTGCGAGAGAACCGAGCAAAACACAGAAACCAAAAAACACCAAACACAAATCGCAGACACAGAAATTTTTACGTGGAAAATCCAGATGGAAAAACCACGGGACGATCGGAGTCCAACCCTGAAGAACCTCCAGTAATGGAATAAAGAGATTACAGCCTCTACAAGCTCCTCACCGATCCAACACGGATCACCACAACTCTTTGGAACAGAAAATAGATTACAACCACGAAGAAAAAAGACAATAAAAAATACCCAAAATTGATCTCCTTCCCCGATACAGCCTTCAATCCTTCTTTCTCCTCTCCAAAGTTGCAATGGCACTCTCTCTCTTATTTTTTTCTTCTCATATTGTTGTATATTGCATGAGCCTTTATATAAACCCTTGCATGAATTAGGGTTTCCATATGAAAATCTATATATATAAGTCAGAAATATTTATGGAAATTCAATTACATTCAATTATAGATTCAATGGAAATCAAATCATAAATTAGCTTACAATAAATTGAAAATCCAATTATATGGAAAGTTAATATATGAAAGATCCAATCATAAATATATAATTAAAGTCAAAGACGAAAATCCAATATAATATTTGCTTACCATAAATGTTCCAATACACGGCGCTCGATGCACTTTTCGAGCTTTTCCGACACACGGATGGTGCTCGTCGCACTCCGGGGTATTTTCCACATAGGTTGGGAACCCACCCACTCCAACAAATCTCCCCCTTCACAACTATGTAGAGGGGGTCATCATCCCGACGATCCGCCTGCAGTACTCAAACTTTTCCCTTGGAAGAATCGTTGTGAACATGTCTGCTCCGTTGTCATCTGTATAAACCTTCTCAAGGGCCGCTTCTTTCTTTTCCACAACATCTCGTATCCAATGATACCGGATCTCAATGTGCTTGGACCGGCTATGAAATGTCTGGTTCTTCACAAGATGAATATCACTCTGACTATCGCAAAGCAAATGATACTGTTCTTGCTTTAGCCTAATTTTCTGCAACAGCTTCTTCATCTACAGCAACTCCTTGCAAGCCTCTGTCGCCGCAATGTACTCTGCCTCTGTCGTCGACAAGGCAACACACTTCTGCAACCGCGACTGCCACGATACTGCTCTACCAGCAAACATCATCACATAGCCCGAAGTCGATCGCCTCGTGTCTACATCTCCAGTCATATCAGCGTCGGTATATCCAACCAACTTCGGCTCGTCACCACCAAAAGAAAGTCTCCAATCAGCAGTGCCCTGAAGATATCGTAGAATCCACTTGACCCAACTCCAATATACCTTTCCAGGATTAGAAGTATACCTGCTAACTGTGCCAACTGCGTGAGCGATATCTGGCCTCGTACACACCATAGCATACATAAGACTCCTCACAGCTGAGGCATATGAAACCCGCTCCATATCTTCTTTCTCGTCCTTGGTAGATGGACACTGCTCCTTAGTGAACTTAAAGTGAGCCGCAGGGGGTTACTCACTTTCTTCGACCCGTCCATCCCGAAACGTTCAAGTACCCGGTAAATGTACTTCTTTTGGGACAAGTGTAGCAACTTGGACTCTCTCTCTCTCGGCTGATCTCCATCCCAAGAATAGTCTTCGATGCGCCCAAATCCTTCATAGAAAAGGTCACGCCCAGTTGGTGCTTCAATTCCGCTATTCTAGTGGCATTCCGACCCACCAGTAGCATATCATCAACATAGAGCAGTAAAATGATGAAATTATCATCGACAAAGTACCTCACAAATACACAGTGGCCCGACGTCGTCCGTGCATAACCATACTCTCCCATAAACGACTCGAACTTCCTGTACCACTGCCTCGGAGCCTGCTTCAGACCATACAAGCTCTTTCTCAACCTACAGACCAAGTGTGACTTGTCCTTCTCACAGAATCCCTCTAGATGCTCCATGTACAACTCCTCCTCAAGGTCACCGTGGAGGAATGTTGTCTTCACGCCCATTTTTTCGACCTTCAAGTCGAAACTGGCTGCCAATGCTAGCACCACCCGAATAGACGACTGTTTGGCGACTAGCGAAAAGATCTCATCATAATCTACGTCTTTTCGCCGACCGTAGCCTTTAACTACCAGCCTCGCTTTGTATCGAGGGTGAGTAGCATTATATGTCTGCTTCGCTCTGAACATCCATTGATTCTTCAAAGTCTTCTTGTCCTTTTGCAACCGCATAAGATCATAAGTAGAGTTGGCCTCCAAGGAACTCATCTCCTACTGCATGGCCTTCATCCACTCCTGCATGTGTTCGTCTTCCATAGCCTCTGCGAAACTTTCGGGTTCTCCCCCGTCGGTCAGTAGAACATACTCACCCGGTGAGTATCTCATAGATGGTCGACGCTCTCTATCGCTCCTCCTCAATAGAACCACTGGTGCTGGTTGTATACCAACAATCTCCTCCCCTTCAGGAACTACCTTCTCGGTATACTCATCCTCCTAAGGGTCACCATGACCACCATCAGCATGCTGATGATCAAGGTTGGGAGCAACTTCATGTACTGGCTCTCCCATAACTGGATCCTCTGTTATGTCCTCTGGAAACTGTTCGAAGCGAAATGACTCTAACTCAGGCAATTCCTCAGCCTCAGAAGGCATCTCGGAATCCTGAGTGTTGGTTATGGTCTGATCCTCGACGAATACCACGTCCCTGCTTCTGTAGAGCTTTCTTCCCACTGGGTCGTAGAGTCTATAGCCAAACTCATCCCGACCGTAACCGACAAAGACGCACCGTCTCGTCTTCGGCTCAAGTTTGGATCTTTCATCCTTCGGTACATGCACGAAGGCCTTGCAACCAAACACTCACAAGTGATTGTATGACGGCTCTTTGTCATACCACACTTTGTCAGGCACATCACCCTGCAAAGGAGCACTAGGAGATAAATTAATAATATAAACAGCTGTGTAAAGAGCCTCACCCCAATAGTTGTCCTGAAAGTTTGCTTCTGACAGCAAACATCGTACCCTCTCCATCAGCGTCATGTTCATCTGCTCCGCTACACTATTGAGCTGAGGTGTCTTTGGCGGAGTCTTCTGGTGTCGTATTCTTTGCTCTCTGCAGTATGAATCAAAGGGACCAATATATTCGCCGTCATTGTCCGATCGAACACATAGCAGCTTCTTACCAGTTTTCCTTTCAACGGAGGCCTGAAACTCCTTGAAAGTGGGCAGCACATGATCCTTGATTTTTAAAGCATAGACCCAAACCTTCCTGTAACAATCATCAATAAAAGTTACAAAGTAAAAGGCACCACCAATGGATTTTACCTTCATAGGACCGCAGACATCCGAGTGAATCAACTCGAGCAACGTCGGCTTCCTTGAACTTGGGTGACTTTGGAAAGACACCATATTTTGCTTCCTCGTCAAACAGTGCGTGCACCTCTCCAATTTTGTAGAGTTTAGCCCTGGAATCACCTTCATATTCACCAAGTAGCTCATCCCCTTCTCGTTGATATGGCTGAGCCGCTTGTGCCACAACTCGATAGACGCATCAGTAGCTTCGTTCACCTCATGTTTCCCATGTGCGTTCCCTTCCATATAGTAGAGTCCGGACATCTTGCTTCCTTTGGCAATCACCATCGAACCACTGGAAAGCTTCCACTGACTGTTCCCGAAGAGATTGAAGAAACCCTCGTCATCCAACCTTCCAACCGACACCAGGTTGAAACGGATATCAGGGACATGACGAACATCTTTCAGAACAAGAACTGTACCCGTATTTGTGCTCAAATGCACATCTCCAATGGCAACTGCCTTCGACACATCTCTATTTTCCATCTTCAACACTCCACAGTCGCATGTTGTGTAATTAGCAAATAGTGCCATGTTGTGAGATACGTGCGCTGAAGCACCTGAGTCCACCAGCCAAGAGTTGTCATCGCATGTGAGGTTCATAACTATCTCATCACCCACAATGATCATATCGCCTCCATGTGTCGATGTCGTCAATGTAGTGTTCTCGCCCTGCTTCCCCTTGTCGCCCTTCTTCTCTCTCTTCCAAGCGAAACAGTTCCGCTTGATGGCCCTTCTTGCCACAATGGTAACACTCTGAGTCCTCGTACCGACCCTTGGACATTTTCCTGCTTTTGTCTCTGCCACCGTCTGAACCCCTATTTTTATCCTTTTCGCGGCTCACTGAAACAAGCGCCTCTGAGTGGGATGTGGATGAAGTGACATGAGAACGTCTTCGCATCTCTTCATTCAGTATCCCGCTTTTGGCAAACTCTAGACTGACCATGCATTCCGGAGCATAATCGATCATAGACACTCATACGGTCTCCTACGAGTCTGGCAATGTACATAGCAGACATAGTCCATGAACCTCGTCGTCGAACTTGACTCTGATCGAGGATAGCTGGTCAACCATGCCCTGGAACTCACTCAAATGATTCGTAATGGACGTCCCATCTTTGTACCGCAGACCCATCATCATCCGGATCAGAAATAATTTATTTACCCCGGTCTTCTTCGCATACAAAGATTTCAGCTTATCCCACAGTGTCTTCGCGTGCTCAATATTGGCAACGTGGTTTTATACGTTCTCGTCAACGAACTGCCTGATGTACCCACACACCTGTATATGTTCGAACTTTCAGTCATCTTCGGATTTGTCACTGGGCCTCTCGGAAGCAAATACCGGCAGATGCAGCTTCTTGACAAATAGCAGATCCTTCATCTTGCTCCTCCAGTAATGATAGTTGGTACCGTTCAGTTTTACCATACGCACCGGTTTTGCGTCCATCTCTCCTCACTGGTTTGTCTGTCAACTCCTGACACCCTTCTGAAATTCCAAAACCTGGCTCTGATACCACACTGTTGGGAAAGAAACGCGAAAACCGTTTCCCAAACTAGAGAGTACCTGCGAGAGAACTGAGCAAAAACGCACAAACCAAAAAATATCAAACACAAATCGCAGATACAGAGATTTTTACGTAGAAAATCCAGATAAAAAAAATCACGGGATGATCGGAGTCCAACCCTGAAGAACCTCCAGTAATGGAATAAAGAGATTGCACCCTCTACAAGCTCCTCACCGATCCAACACGGATCACCGCAACTCTTTGGAACATAAAATAGATTAAAACCACGAAGAAAAAAGACAATGAGAAATACTCAAAGTTGATCTCCTTCTCCGAAACGACATACAATCCTTTTTTTCTCCTCTCCAAAGTTGCAATGGCACTATTGCCACTTTTTTTTCTCTTATTTTTTTCTTCTCATATTGTTGTATATTGCATGAGCCTTTATATAAACCCTTGCATGAATTAGGGTTTCCATATAAAAATCTATATATGGAAGACAAAAATATTTATAGAAATCCAATTACATTCAATCATATATTCAATGAAAATCAAATCATAAATTAGCTTACCATAAATTGGAAATCCAATTATATGGAAAGTTAATATATGAAAGATCCAATCATAAATATATAATTAAAGTCAAAGATGGAAATCCAATATAATATTTGCTTACCATAAATGTTCCAATAAACGGCGTTCGGTACACTTTTCGAGCTTTTCCGACACACGGATGGCGTTCATCGCACTCCGGGATATTCTCCACATAGGTTGGGAACCCCACTCACTCAACAGTCTTCAACATAATATTATTCTACTACACCAAGGGCCGGCCCTGGGATAAGCATGACAAGACTTCAGACTTGGACAACCCCCCTCTGCTAGGGCATCCCTCCAGGCTCAGCATGACCCAACAAAAGATCGGGTCACCGATGACCCCCCAAGATCAGCCAACAATAAGGGTCAAGAGACAACCAAAATTACTTTCGGGTAAGACAACCAAACCCTCCGGACTGGACTTGACTACACCTCTAGTGTACTTTGAACAGTTCGACTACAAAACTCAAATAAGAACTCATATTAAGAACTTATAATAGGATTATGATACATATACAAAAAAAATTCTATTTTAGGTCTTTGACTTTTTCTGTTTAGGCCCTAAAAGATGAGATGCATGTAATCCAACGATTAGTTACGTACGATGAGTTTCAAAAATTAGAAACTCATTAGTTCCTATAGGATTTTTGTGCTTGGAATCAGTCAGAGAGGGAGAGAGAGACCTTCACACACAGTTCACAGCGTGCAATTTTGGCCAACGTTCTTCATTGGCAGCAGTCAGTCAGTGGAGCATTTCACCAAACATATATCGGAGAGAGTTGGGCAGGTGCTGCGCGTGCATGCATACATTGCCCGACACCAACCAACTCCCTTGGATTCATTCCCATGTTTCCCTTGAAAATGAAAATATACTGTTTCTTTTTAAAACATTAATCAATTATCATAAATTTTATCGAACTCAGAGACTGGTATGATTATCAAGAAGAGGTATAAGATCTTGACTGGATGACAGAAGATCAGTGGATCGAACTACGGAAACGTATTATTTCTTCCATTTATAAAATAGTGGGAGTTAGAGGACAGTAAATCCAAAGACATACAATACAGTGTGTACAAAATTCCGAACGCTACGACGAAAATTCAAAAAAAAAAATTATCATAAATTTTGTGAAGGTCCAGTCCTGTTGTTTTCAATACTGGCTGGCACAACTTCTTAACAAAACTTAATATATTCGACTGGGTCCCTCTATATAGTAGTCACAACATCACAAATTGAAAGAATCGTATGTATGTCACAAAATATGACGGATATAACACAAAAAAAATTGCCTCAACTGTGACATAACATTTTTATTTGTCAAGGGATTCATACGAAAATACCCTCTCTTTTTTCCCAGGCACGCCAAAGTTGAAAAGTAAGCATGATCTGCATCGATTTATAAAACGTTGTAGTACAGCTTCTCCAATATGGGCCTTACTCGGGAGGATTTCTAACACACATTTCCAATCCATTTGGTTTGCAAGCATTTCCAGAATCTACGCTAGTTTTACTAGTATACCTGTCAATTGGGTCGGACCAATTTTGGCCCATGTGTCAGTACGGTCCAATTAATTTTGGGTCGGACAAATCTATACCAATATACCGGAACGTTCGAAACGAGTTGAACCTCGTATCTCGGCTCATAAGAGAAATTTGGTCCGACCCCAACCTAGTCCGGTCCAAAATTGAATGTTGACTACTCTCTCTCTCTCTCTCTCTCTCTCTCTCTCTGTGTGTGTGTACAAGGGCAAGGGCATAAACTGTAGTTATTGTATACTAATTCAGAAGAGAAGATAGGTGGATGATGCATACATAAAGATCCTCAAGTCAAGGCATTTGGGGTTCTAGACAAATTAAACAAAGAAGATTATTGTTCTTCTCCTTAAATCATGGAACCCTAGATCAACTAAATAATTAAAAAAAATGAGATGATTGTTGTTCTCCTTAAATCATTGGACCTTTAGGTCAATTAATAATTAAAGAGATAATTTATTTCCTTTTTGCTACATATATGTTACTTTATTTAAAATGCTTGGTCATAAATCATCCCATAAAGTTGCTGTCACGTCTACATACTTTATAACCACACACACACATTTTAAAAAAATGTGTGACTGAGATTACTTGGTGTATCCCATATATCTGAGTGTTAGTTCTCTCTTTAGCCCATGGTTACCTCCCTTACATATATAAGGGATATAGCTCAAGGGGATTTAGCTTTAATTAGTTCCAGGTTGCACAAGGACCACTTGTACCTCTTAACAAACAGAAACCAATACATCCTACCATTAAATCTCGTTTCGATGCACATGGTGATGGACCTCACAGGGATCTCTTGTTCCCTCCTTCAAGGAAATTTTATTAAGAGAGAGCTTTAATTAGTTCTCGACGGTTAGTTCTCTGTTCTATTTTATTGGCCAAGATCTGGCCCAGCCCAGCCCGGCCCGGTCCACTAGTGTATGGGCCTGAAAAGCCTGGCCCACTTGACAGCTCTACGAGGAAGGAACCTTTCAATCTAAAAATGCTGCAGTCCTTTATTATTTATATCATGAATTGGGATCAACCGACACTTCGCAAACATGTACCAAGTTCATAATATATAAGCAATGTTCTTACTTGGTAACTGGAGCCTCATGTGAAAGTGCAAGATTAGACGTCCACAGCACAAATATAATGCCAAACTGCAAAAAATATCAATCTTGGGCAATGATGAATTGCTGCCAAAATAGGCATACACAAAAAGATCATTCGACATTGGTAGTAATAACAACCAATAATCATGTTTCCGCAAAAAATCAGCTACTGTAATAAAAGTCAATATCCAAAATTACAATGTTATTTTTTTTTACTGAGCCTGGTTACTGGGTTGTGTGCTAGGAGCCACATCAGTTACTAAGTAATCTGTAGCCAACAAGAATCATAGAGGAATCATATAGCAAGGAGAGTTTGAAGGAATTATATTTAGCTAGCAAGATTCGAACACTCGACCTCTTCGAGCAGGATTTAACCAACTGCACCAACCCTTGGAGGCCCAAAAAAGATCTTCCTGGTATTGATATTAATATAGAATAAATCCCAAACAAAAAACCATCTTGCATATATGTATAAAAGAGCAAATCATCCAAGGTGACCACTAGAAAACAACTAACAACAAATTGTTCAAAAGGGGCAAAATTATTAAATTTCAAGACCACCCAAGACATACCATAACCTACAGCAAACAAAAATGTACAAGAGCAATAAAATCAAAGCTTTATGCCAAAAAAAATTGGGGTCAGCCTACAGCAAAAGGAAATTGAGAAATCCAATATGCCACTGTTTTCAAATGTAAACAGACCCATTTCACTTGTCAGCTTCCGCTCTAGCTAAAACCACCATCACCTTCCTGATGTATCGCCCTTTGTTATAACTCCACTTTCAGTTATAATATAATAGGCTTATTGTGATAAGAGCAGCATCCACTGTAAAAGCAAATTATATACTGGATGAAAGAAAGAGAGAACAAAATTATGTGGCCATATATCCCCAAGACTACTATGATTCCAATTCCCTGCACAGCTGTTATCCCATATCATCTTACAGGCAGACAAAACTCAACTCATTCAACAATTTCCATCAACTCCTAGACAAATTTATCTTGACCTCTCAGAATATCATTAGTTGGACTTGGACATATGCAGTTTATATCATGTCCCATAAGTTAGTTGTACAAATTGATAACGGAAACAAATAGTCGAAACTTTACTCAGTTGCTTATATACCATCATTATTGCCAGTACAGTAAGCATAGAGAGGTCATCTATAAGAAAAGTTAAATGCAGTTTAGATTCCTACTCCTTCCATATAAACTGAATGTCATTTATCTCTAGATCTTACTTGCCAGGGAAGGTAGGGAAAGGAAATGTCTACTAACACTCATCACCCATGTTTCTTACTTTCTCAACCAAGTCATCATAAGAAATTACTACAAAATCTTTCTGAAGTGAGGAGGGAAGGCGCGCTAAAACCGCCCCGTAGGGTTGCTTGCCTGCCGAAAATGCAAGATTGGCACGCCAAAGCAACCCTAGTTCTAGTGTCCTACCCCAACATTCTTGTACTTTAGTTGACTCTCCTCCGCTTGTTTCTCGCCTCAGTCAGGATATCGATACGGTTTGGCATGTTCCGATCCAGTATCGATACTGACCAATACAAACGTTGGGGGTCTCGGGGGTCTCTTTCCCAATCAATCGGTAGAGAAAATTAAACGAAAAAAGATTGGACGATATGATTTCTTATTGATAAATTGTAACCGTTGCCATTTGTCTAAAGCTTTACATCTATAAATTCATAAAATCCATCCATATTAGTATTATTTCATTTAAAACTAACAAGAAACAAAATATAATATATACAATTATGTCTAAATGTATCAAATATATCGCAAGTAAACCAATCAGCAAGGGTAACTACTATTCCATTCAATTTCAAAACTATTAAAAAATAACACAATAAATATTTAACATTATGCCAAAATGTGTAAAAAAAAACCTAAATTTTAATAATTTATTAACGATTATTTGTTTCTCGATACCAAAAAAATTTGATACTCCAATCCAAAACCGCCGATCCCAATACTCATACAAAAGGTCCAATACCGATTTCAATACTGTGAACCTTGGATTGGGCTTATCAGCTAGAATAAAATGAAGACAATATGCATCGCAAGTAAACCAATCAACATATAAACCAATCAGCAAGGGTAATTATTACTTCATTCATTTTCAAAACTACTAACACAGTAAATATTTAACATTACGCTTAATTGTATAAAAAAAATTCTAAATTTTAATAATTTATATTTGCTTTTTGATAACAAAAAATATGATACTCCGATCCAAAATCATCAATCCGGATACTCATACAAAAGGTTCGATATCGATTCCGATACTATGAACCTTGGATTGGGCTTCAGCTAGAAAAAAAATGAAGGCAATATGCATCTCCGATGGGGTATGTATTCAAATCTACTACTAGAATATCTTCCAACTTTAACCATCACTCCCCTGATATACGGATGATATAAGGACTTCCTCTCCACTTAGTGTACACTAGAGAAACTACAGTGACGTTTATATAAAATCGTAAAGGCATCTCAATCTTCAAGATATGTTCACAATTCACCTGTTTAAAGACCTTAATAAATAAATATAGATGCCAGTATGGCTAATCGTCCAATGGAGTGTCCTCAGCTTAGTTTTGCTCCATATTTGATTCCATTTTAAGAAGAAGAGGAAGCAAGCGATAAACAAGTAATAATCAGGAGAGAGACACAAGATCCTATATAATGGCATGAATGTATACAAGTAACATTTGACATTTGCATGCAGAACATCAATCGCTCTAAAAATATTTGTATCAAATAGGATGTAAGCATCAACAAACTAGAAATTTCAAGCAAACAGGGATTTGACATTTACATATCAATCCCTCTATAAATAGCTGTATCAAATAGAGATGTAAGCTTCAGCGAAATATAAAATTCAAGTAAACATGGATAAAGAAAAGTCCTGAATTCAAAAGTCAATAGTATTGCAAGATATATAATACTCTGCATAAAAACTAGTAATTATATGCTACACAAAGAAAGTAGCTCACATTCCAGCTCATTCAAAAATCAGTTTTCTTGTGCAAGGACTGATCCTCTTGAACAAGAAAAGAATGAAGAGAGCTCAGTACCACATAATAGCCAGCTGAGTCTATGATCACTACTGCTGAGGCTGCCTAGATGCACTGCCATAAGCACCACCATAACTAGTCGGACCACCAGGAGGGGCACTCACTTGTCCAGCTCCATAACCCCCTCCCTGTGAAGAGTCAGACCTCCAGGCCTGGGAATAAGCTGAATTCCCACTAGCATCACCATAGCCACCAGAAGATGTGCCTTGCTCCCCTGGGCCACCAACTGGAGCACCACCGCGAGGCCCAACAGCCCCGTAGCAGCTCTGATTACCATAAGACCCTTCTGTCCCACCATATGCACCATACCCATAAGTAGGATTCCCATACCCGGTAGTTCCACCAGGAGTCTGACTAGTAGGGACAGAATTACCCCCTCCACCAGCTGGAGCATTCCATGTAGCAGCTGCTTCATAGCCTGTGTTGGCACCATAACCTCCAGATCCATAACTGGTTGGTGCTTGATTGTTCCATGAGCTCCTTGGGCCTCCAGTATGGCCACTTCCATAACCAATAGCAGTGGCACTTGGATTCCCATAAGCCCCAGCAGGTCCACTTCCATAACCACTGGCACCATAACCACCATAACCTGCACTATTATTGGATCCATACCCATATCCAGTAGCCCCATAGCCTGATGAACCATAAGTTGAGTAATTACCACCAGAAGCCTGTGGCTGCATATATCCCGAGGCAGTTCTAGTATCATACGAGTTCATGTTGGCACCAGAAGCACCATAAGATTGGTAAGTCCCACCATCCATTGGGCGAGCAGAACCACCACTGCTGAGGTTCGCATCTTTTGGAAGAGCCCGCTTTACTTCCACAAGTTTGCCATCAAGTTCATGAAAGGTCTTGTGTAGCACTTGATCGACTGCATCCTCAGTATCAAAGGAGAGGAATCCAAACCCACGAGGGCGTTGGGTGGCTTGGTCATACATCACGACAACATCAGTTACGTTGCCATAGGTCTGGAAGTACTGGCTGAGACCGTCTTCTGTTATCGTTGGGGGCAAGCCTCCTACAAATATCTTCTTGGTCCTGGTGTTACCACTGTCACCTCCAGCACTACTCCTGACATTTGAATTTGCAGATCTGGAGTTTTGTTGTTGCTCTCTAGACATAGCCCTTTTAGCTTCCACCTGTATCATGGATCATGAGTTGAAGCAGTGAAAGGAAGAAAAAGCTGGAGAGAGCATACATCAAGAGTTAACAAGAATTTTCAAATTAATGTTCATCTACAAAATGGTCCCTCTAGCTTCTACTGAAATGCAAGTTCTTGATGGAAATTATTGTGAAAACAATAAATAGACAAATGGGTTAATGGAATATGAGCAAGTATTATGCTAAATATGACCGAGTATTCCAAGTTCCAGCATATGCTGTGAAGCATAATATCATGAACTATTAGCATTACATCTGGTGAAAGTATCTAAAATTAGCAGTGCAAGTGCTGTCATCACTATATAACTCCGACGAGAATGCTTAAAACAATTCACTGGAATAAAAAAAAGATGGATACAAATCAATTGAAAACCAACAGAGATCAACAAGATGTATCATTTGCAGATGGCACTGAGAAAATGGTTCTTTAGTTGATAACCAGGAAAAAGGACTCCCTGGTGATAAGAACATTTTATCCTTCAACTCCAAGGTCCAAACTTTGCATCTCTCGACATAAACAGAACCACACATGAACCTTTGGCTGATTCCATATCCAACTGAAGAGATGGAATATTGATCAACTGATATCTACATGACATAATAGATAGTTTGGGTATTAGCTCATGTTATCACCTTCCCACTACCATTCCCAATGCACACAGGATAAGGAAATTTAGAATATAAGTTGATTGCCAGTATTGTGTCCTTTGCAAACTTGCTTATAAAATATTTGTCATTCGATGTTGTAGTCATATATATAACTCCGAACAAAAAGAACAAGAATAAGAAAAGAAGCTACTGACGTGAATAAACATGTTGAGGCACAAAGAGACAAAAAGGACCATCAAATGCATGAGCTTCTCATTCTCCCAATGAACTGCTAGGGAAGAATACTCAAAAGTAAGATGCAAATATTAAAAGTAGTATTGTTCTGAAAAACTAAAGCTACTCATTATAGACCAGAAGCTACTCATCATAGACCAGATGCACTCTCTAAGAATAAGAATAACGAAGGGGGCTCACCATCCTTCCATGTATGTGTGCTCAAAGAATACAAAACAACAGCTAAGCTTTGTACCTAACTTTTGGGCCTCGGCTACATGATCCTCATCTTCATTTCATCTTTTATTAAAAGCCATCTATGGAACCCCAATATTAGTCCCGCGTCGGCTAGCAGATGGGAGTTTAAATGGTTTATATTATAGTGTTTGGATCTAATGTATTCATCCGGGTTAACCCATTTGGAAAGTTGGTCATTTTTCCATTTTGAAACAACTGGATCCTAGCAAAGGTTGGAGAAGCCGGCTTGTACACCAATGCCCTCTCCCACGAGTCATATCCCCTGCCAAAATAAGTGGCTCTCAAGGAATAGGAAGCTGCATTCTCTATTTCAACTTGAAATTCTCATTTCAAACTTTTCCCATTTCGAAATGGTCGAATCCTAGCAACAGTTGGAGAAGCTGGTTTGTACACCAACGCTCTCTCCGATGGATCAGGTCCTACCAAACCCGTAGACCAAGTGTAATAAATGGTATCAGAGCTACCCAGTGTTTTAAAAAGCTCAATGCGCTCCTATGCGAGTTGCCTCACCCCATTGCCTAGGAATGCCTAGGCGCGCCAACTCGCCCCATTGCCTAGGAATGCCTAGTCGCGCCCAGAGAAGAAAAGTGTCACATTGAGAGCTTCTTAAATTTCATTTTCATAACATATTTTGTCACTTTTGTAGTTCGGTTATCCAAATATGTCATATAACCCTAAAAACTCGTCAAACTTGAATTTTAAGACAATAAACAAAAGAAAAGAGTCAAAAACAATACCAAATTACCAATAGAGAACAAAAGTAACTTAATAAGATCCCATAATAGTTTATGAAACACAACATTTAAGTTTAAAAACAATAGCATCACACATAAGTCATTATGATATAAGACAAGTTGTTCAAATGGAAAAACAAACATAGGATAATCAATTAGTCAATGTTCTACATTACTAGATGACTTAAAATGAATCCTCCTTCCTACTCAATTATCCATCATTCATATTCATTATTTTATGTCTAAGAGATCATCATGAACATTCATCAATATCATCATTGAAATGAAATCTTCATCCTACTCAATCTCCTATTATTTTTTTGTCTATTTATTTAGTAACTTATACCGTTAAAACTTACAAAATAATATGTTTAGGTCTTTAAAACGTAAGCATGTAACTTTAAAACCAATAAAACCAAAACAAAGCCCAAAAAAGCTGCATAGAACACCCAACACACCTATGTGTGCTCCTAGGTTCGCCTAATTACTCATTAGTCTAATCTCACCTTTGGTGCATTCTCGCCATAGTTGTTAATGGCGCAAGGAGCACAAAGACTTCCTAGCACCTCGACAAAAGCACAGCGAATAACGCGCGCATTTTTGAATTAAGTTGCATTTTTTTGTAAAATAAATGGAAATTCTAGATAATACATAACAAATAATCAAATTGAATTAACATAGAACAATCTATACTTGAATAAAAGAAATCCAACGATTCTTAGAAAAAATTTACCATCAATTTAAAGCATAATATCCAAATACAAAAGTTATTTAAAATGTCTTTAATAAAATATTTTTTCATAAGTTATTAAAAATGTCTTTTTGAAACAAATTTGCATTAGAACATGTAAAAATTTATTTTCATGAGAACATATGAATATTATCAAATAATGTCTTCAAAAGTTCGGAAAAAAAAATACCAGAAGAACATGTGAAAATTTGACATTCCCTTGCTTCAGTGTATGCATAAGTAAATCCTTGCATCAACTATTAATGCTTCATTTTGTTGGCTAGTCATTTGTTTAATGTCCAATCATACTCGGACCCAATAAAATTTCTTAGCAACCTTCATTTACAAGGTAAAATTTTGTTGTCTTTAATAAAGCATCAACTATCAATGCAAACATATTATGATACTTTTTTCCCTTCAATTGTCCTTAATAACATATTTCTTCAAAAGTTCTTAAAAAAAAAATTGAAACAAAATTACCAACATGTAAGTTCTTTTTCAGAAGAACATGTTATCAAATAGTGTCTTCAAAACTTCTTTTTGAAACAAAATTAGAACGTTTTTGCAGAAAATTTCCTTTGTCAATTAGAAAACTTAATTTTGTGCAGAAGAACATGTGAAGATATAGGCCATCTCCTATTACTTTAACACTAGAGCTACCTAAGGTTGTGAAAAACGCTAGACGCTGGTCGGGCGGGCACCCGCCGCTTAACGTCTAGTCCGCCTAGGCGGTCACCTAGATCTAAGCGGTTCAAAAAAAATAAAAAATCTACTAAAAATTGCAGAAATTATTCAGAAAACCCCAAAATATGCATAGTCCGGCGTCGGGGGGACTAGGCAGGCGCCTAGGTGGACGCCTAGCCGTCTTTTAGAACAGTGTAACTACCTAGTGGATTTGTTTGCCATGCATAGTCATTCCTAACGGGTCTATAAGATGGTGCGCGACAAATGGTATTAGAGCTACCTGGTGAATTCGTATTACGTTAAGGTGAAACTGGTCATTTGCATGTGCAACGATGAGGACGTTGCACCTTTGAGTGGGAGAGACCGTGAAACCCTGGTATTTAGTTACATATCAAATAGAAAATGAGTTAGATTGGTTTAAATAGTACTTAAGACTCATGTATACATCCAAATTAATCATTTTTGCAAGTATGGCCAAGTGATATGCACACGTGCACCATTAATAGCTCATGTCATGACAAAGACGTGACAAAACTGTGAAAGCTCAATGTTTAGTCCCACATCTGATATGAGATAGGAGCTTGATTGGTTGTGATGTCATGACGGCCCATGTGTTGAAGCATAGCAAATAGTATCAAAGCTACCTTGTTGGATAGTGTTCCACTAACCATCTGCAGATGCCACAACAAGGACGTCGAATCATTAAGGGAAATTTTGAAAACACAATGTTTAGTACCAAATCGGTTATAAGATAGGAGTTTGATTAGTTTACATTTTGATGCTTGGGTCTCATGCACATCGAAATAATCATTTTGGTAAGTTTGGTCAAGTGACATATACATGTAACCCATGCACGGGTCATGTCTTGGCGGAACCATAGGCTGCGGCGAGACACTATCCCCTCTCATGCTAGCTAAAGTCATCCTTTTAAGCACCCTCAATTCATGTTCTCTTGCATAATCATCTAAAATGAAGCTACTTACGACAACATTTGCAACATCAAAATAATCGCAACACCACTTGCAACAACATTTGCAACATCATAAACACAATTTTCAATGATTCTCTTCTTCGATGTCGTAAAGTCACAACCAAACAATACATTTCCATGTACTGAAACAAAAAGTTACAACCATACATACTAATTACACAATTCTAAACAATGTATTTGTAAATCCTGCAACATTATTTACATGCAACCAAACAACATATTTGCAACACTACTTACAGCAACAAATGCTACATTACAGAAATCAAACAACCCCTAAGGGTATGCTTGGATTGAGGGATAAGAGAGTTAAGTGAGGGGGAAGTTAAGAGGGAGGAAAAAATCACGCTTGGTTTGAGGGGAAGGGTTTAGGAGGGAGAGTAATAGAGGATTAAGTGGGGATTTGTTTAACCCTCTTTTGTCCATTTTTTCAACCCCTCAAATTGGGAGGTTAACGAGGGGGAAGTGAGGGATTTTGTTTAAAAAGTCATAGACACACCCCACTTAACTCTCCCTCAAATCCAAGCAAGGTTATATGTATTGACTCCCCTCCCCCTCACTTAACTCTACCCCACTTAACCTTGCTTATTTTTTTTCCCTCAATCCAAGCAAACCCTAAGTGAATAGTTGGTGAACATCCATTTAGTTGCATAATTTATTTATTCGTTTTTAGTTTGTTAGTAGTTATTTTTAAAATTGCTTTAATCAGCCCACAAATTGCTTGACTTATAGTTTACTTTTAGTTTAGAATCACTTAGGTATACATTAATCCATTGTTCTATATTACAAATTGGAAATGTCCAATGCCTCTAGACTATGCTTAAGCAGCCACCTAGCCGCCTAGTGGTCGTTTCAGTCTTTCACAGCATTGATCAAGGATATGCTCAAATAATAATAAAAAACCAAAATTCTTCCAAATTTAACCGAGTCTGTACAAAATAATAACATATTATATCAACAGAATGTTAAGGTCAACGTCCTTACTCCCTAAGATGGTGTCCTAGTCATGAACAATATTGTCAATCACAACCACGTAATCAAGAGAAAGGATGTCCCCAAATATCCAATTACCCATTATAAAAATGTTATTCCCTATCAATCAAGAACAACTGTAAGGCAAAGACCCGGATACAATACAACCATTACCTATCCCTAAAACCCTTCAAAGCTTAACCCAAACCACAAACACTCAACTACCCGTTATATAGATTATATAGGCAACAGATCAAATTCCCCAATAATTTAACCACAACTCAAAAAAAAAACCAATCTACACGTAACGGAACTATAGGATCAATAACAACAATAGAGCCCTTACATTTCTTCAGTCCCATATTTGTTCCAATATAGCTCCTAATTCCTATCAAATTTTAGACGACTATTTAGATTAAGAACGCACCATCCTTCCATCGATGGTGTGCTTGTCCTGGAGGACTGCGTCGAGGACGGAGGGGTCGGCGAAGGCGACAAAGCCGAAGCCCCTGGGCTTGTCGGTTAACTTGTCCTTCATGATCACCGCCGACAGCACCTGCCCGTACTTCCCGAAGTACTCGCTCAGCCTCTCCTCGCTCGTCTCCCATGAAATCCCTCCGATGAACAGCTTCCCCTGGTCTGAGTCCATTTTGGGAGAAGAAGAAGAAGAAGAAAAGCCCTTTCTCTCCCCCCTAAGGTTTTAGATTGAGAGAGAAAGGCGCCGACTTTATGTTTGAGAGAGAGAAGTTAATGTGAGCATACAGATTTGACGAAATGGAAGGTGGTGATCGCAGGTAGGGTTTAGTGCGATGGACGATTTGGACAATCTTTGACTAGCAGATGGACCCATTGTTTTTTGTTTTGTTTTTTTGCCAAATAGATTCGTTGTTTTGTTTTCTTTTTTAAGGCAAATTATAAGGGCACTACAACTTTTACTTGGGGCTAGTCCAGTATTGGGACTAGTTCATTAATGAGCAAAGTTTACTCACACTAGCCCATTAGTTTACTCATACTAGCCCACTTTGAAACCCTTCTTCTCAAACCCTCCCCACCCCACCGGAGCCCTCCCCCCTCTCGCCGTCCTCCTCCCCCGTCCTCCACCGCAGCCTCCCGTTGCCGTGCCTCCCGTCGTCGTCGTCGTCAAAACAAAAAATAAAAATAAAAAAAAGAAGAACTGTCAAAATTTGACATATATGTTGATTTTTAGGACTGTCAAATTTTTGACAGTCCTACCAATTGGAAGTGCTGTCAAAATTTTGACAGTCCTAAAAATTCAATATATATTTTTATAACTGTCAAACTTTTGACAGTCCTTCCAATTGGTAGGACTGTCAAAAGTTTGACAGTCCTAAAAATATATGTTGAATTTTTAGGACTGTCAAAATTTTGACAGTCCTTCCCATTTGTAGGACTGTCAAAATTTTGACAGTCCTAAATTTTTTTTTTCTGTTAATTTATTTTTGTTAATTGTTGGGGGGCCAATTTCAAAATATCCTTAAAATTTGTTAAAGTATTCTGTTATTTAAAATAGTAAATTTATTATTGGTACATTAAATATTTTGTAAAAAAAAAATTACCAAAAATAAAATTTGGAGGTCGAAACATCGTTTTTTTGCGATTCTAAAAATTTGGAAAGTCCGACAAACGTTGAAACGGTTTATCCCGAAGTACTTTTCCATACAGTCATTTTGGCACAAACTGGAGCTTGTTTCGATCTCCCAATCAAAAGTTATGATACTTTAAAGTTTTATATTTTTGTCTGTAATATGTACGTCTTACTTCGGATGAAAATTATCTCTGCACGAATTGTGTTACTCTCGTCGAAAACATACAAATAGACCTATTGTGTGACGAAAAACAATTTGAAAACAAATAGTTATGGCCGTTTGAAGTCTGATCGACGGTTAGACGTAATATTCGTACGGTATATTTTTTTTTTCCAATGATAACATATTTTATTTTGGATGTTAAACTAAATAAAAAAAATCAAAATCCAAAACTAACTAAATAGAAATAAACTAAAAAAAAAATCCTGACAATTAAAATGAGCAGTGTCAAAATTTTGACAGTCCTCATTGTTTGTGGGACTGTCAAAATCCTGACAGTCCTAATTTTATATAAAATTTTCAGTGGATTAAAATTAGGACTGTCAAAATTTTGACAGTCCACATAGCTTGTGGGACTGTCAAAATTATGACAGTCCTAACAATTTGTAGGACTGTCAAAATTATGACAGTCCTTCCAAGTGGTAGGACTGTCAAAATTTTGACAGTCCTGATTATAACAATTTGGGCTTGCCCCAAGTAACTTTTAGGATGGCAAACTTGTAATTTTTTGTAAATTTTCAATGGGCTAGTCCCGAGTAAAATGTGTCGTGCCCTTATAATTACCCTTTTTTAAGTGCATAAAAGTTCCAACTTGTTTATTTAATAAAGCTGATAATAAAGGCACTACAAAATACACTCAGTAGGTTGGTCCAATTTTTTTTCTCTAAATTTTGTACATAAAATTTTACTCATGGCTAGTATAAAAATTTATTTAAGACTGTCAAAATTTTAAAAAAAAATTGAATATGTTAGACTTTCAAAATTTTGACAGTGACTGTCAATTTTGACAGTCCTAAATATATTTTTTTTCTAGCTCTGAATAAAATTTTAAGTGGAAAATTTAGAAAATAAAATTTGGGACAATCCGAATCATCTTTTTAGTGTCTTTATCAAGAACCTTTAATAACAGCATGCCTTACAAACCGAGGAGAGACCACGCGCGCCAGATCGTGCTGACGTGACGATCCTCCATTGGTCTAGTGTAAAACCTGGTGTTAGCAGAAGGCAGGGGACAATAGGAGGGTCATGTCAGCCTCGGTCTTGTTTTCGATTTTTCCAACGATTCATGAAACATTTCTTATCCAATAATAATATAAGCTCAAGGTAAGTACAATTCAAGTTAAAGTTCAGTATTTGCAAATAGCTCAACTCATTAATGTTCCTATGTGAAATTCGATCATATCTATATTATTATATAATAAAAATTTTGAGATTTCACTTTAAAAAAAAATATTCAAAAAATTATTATCTATATTTAATAATAAAAAATGTCTATTAAATTTAATATGAATAGTTAGGTAATTACGTGTAAAAAAAAAATTAGAGATATATAAAAAAAGGAGGGACTTTTGATCTTCTCAAGCAATAAAAAATTAAAAGACTATTGTTTCAAGAGAGTTTCATTTTTTGAAGTAGTAAAAAAATTAACTAATATTGTTTGTTCTTTCAAAGTAGTATTTCAAAGCTAAAGAAAACTTACTAATATTTTCAAAACTTTATTTTAAAGTTGTTGTTTTTTTTTAAATTAAAACCTTCTGCTTTATTAGTAGGTATAGATTTTTTTTAAACAATAATTTAATGTACTATTTGCTTAATCATCATATTCTTCACTATCACTAAATGTGAAAGGTTATTCATCAAACAATATATAATTTTATGTTAGTTTTTTTTACGAGCAGATGAATAAGTAAATAATTCTAATGAAGATCGATGGTTAATTGTGTTTGTGTAGTATTAATTGTGTCCTTACAATGGCCTACTTTCATATTCTATTTAAAGTTCATGTGCCTTCATTTTTTTTCCCATTTAAAGTTTTTTTTTCCATTTAAAGATCTGCTTTTCCATTTAAAGATCTGTTTTTGTGTATTGGGGTCTAATATTTTCTTTCCCTTTATCATTTGTGATATGTATTTTAGTAAAATAATTTCAATAAATTAATCATGATATAATTCGAATAGAACTATTAATATTTGATTTTCGGGAGAGAACATTTGTGTGGATGGTTGTTCGTTTTCTAAAAGATTAATATAACATAATAATTACTCTCATAATTATTGTAAATATTGTAACAACGAACCAAAAGACTATAAAAGTGTTACTTAGAACCAATATCAACATTAGGATCCATACTATTTTTAAAAAATTCTAATTAAGAAAATTAATCAATTTAAAATATAAAAATTAACTATGTATATAATATAATATAATATAATATACTTAAACGTTAACTTGATTTTCTTCAAAGTCGAATGTAGAATTATTGATGTTTGGTATTGCTCGATCAAATTGAAGCTTCCAAAATATGATTGCTAGAATTCTTGTCATTTTTTTTTACAGAAAATTTGTTGTACATAAAATATTTGTAAATAAATTAACTAAAATGAAACTATTTTTGAAAATTTTGAAGTCACGAAAGCTTTCGCCATCTGGAATGGCGAAAATGTGAAGAAAAAAAATTATATTTGTCAAATTTGTGCCAACTGGATTGGCGAAAATTTGACTTTGCCAAATTTTTGCCAAACAAGTTTGTGAAAATCTGACAGTGGTTTTTTTATGTTGTTTTGTTTTTGATTCTTTTGGATAATTGGGTTTGGTTTTTTTTCTTCAGGTTTTGTTCTTCTTCATTTTTTGGAAAAAAGAGTAAATTTTTTTAGTTTTATTTAGGTTTAGTTCTTTTTAAAACAATTTTTTATAGCAATAAATTTATAAATAAATTAGAAAAAAATAAAATTTAACATCCAAAATAAAATATGATATCATTGAACATAAAAATAAATGAAAAAAAAAATTGCCGTAAGAAAATTACGTCTGTCGTCGAACAAACTTCGAGCACCCATAACTATTTATTTGAAAACCATTTTTCGTCAAATAATAGGTCGATTTGTACATTTTCGACGAGAGTAACACAATTCGTGTAGGAAAAAAATTCATCTGATGCAAGACGCACATTTTACAGGCAAAAGTATAAAAAATTAAACTTTAAAGTATCATAACTTTTGACTGAAAGATCGAAACAAGGTCCAGTTTGTGTCAAAATGACCCCATCGAAAAGTACTATGAGATAAATCGTTTCACCGGTTGACGGACTTGGAAAAAATTTAGAATCGTAGAAAAACGATGTTTCGACCTCCAAATTTTACTTTTGAATTTTTTAATTATCTATATTAATTTGTTATTATTTATAATAATATGAATGATAACGAAATCGATTGATTAATATTATTATCAATATTATATTTTTCTTTCATATCACTAAAAGATAATTTATTATTATTTGTCAAAAAAAAATTTTAATTATATAGATAACAAATAATTAGTTTGTTATTTGTTAAATTGTGATATCTATTTTAATTATGACTCTCATAAATATATGTTTTAAATTTTGAATATGTATTTAGTTAGATAATAAAAAACTAGTATAGATAATAACAAACGGTTATCATTCATATTAGTATATTTTGATAACAAATTATATTTTAATTTAATCAAACGGTTATCATTCATATTAGTATAGATAATAACAAATTAGTATAGATAACAAAAAATTAACTAACAATATATTTTGATTTAATTAAAACAGTTGTTATTTAATAAATTAGTGTAGATAATAATTATCTTTTTTAAATTATATTAGTATACATAATAACAAATTAGTATATATAATAATCAAACGGTTGTTATTTCTAAAATTATATTTTGAATGATAATATATGTGGTATCTACTATTTGAAAAAATATTTTAGTTAATTTTAAATTATCTTTAGAAAATCTATTGGTTATTTTTTTATAAAACCAAAAAAAAAAATCAAACCCAAAAATCCAAAAAAAACCAAAAAAAAAAAAAACTATTGTCTGATTTTTGCCGACTTAGTTGGCAAATATAAAAAATTTTAATTTTTTATATTTTCGTCATCTGGGATGACGAAAGCTTTCGTGATTTTATTTTTTTCAAAATTGTTCCATTTTAGTTAAAAAAAATAAATATTTTATGTACAACAATTTTTTTGCTTTTTTTTTATACTTCAGTCTATATAAAGTAACTAATTCACCGAATAGAACACGAAATTTGTTGTAAGTATTAGAAAAAAATGAAGAAATAAATTTTATGGTCAATTTATATAAATTAATCCATATTTATAGGATTTTTTTGTCACTTTAAGCAAAATAATAAAAATACTCGGAATTGACGTTCATAAAAGGCTAAATAATATGGTATTTAATACCCTCCCAAAAAGACCAAAAATGTCCTCACCAAATGGTTATAGGGGTTATTTGACAAAATTATCCTCCTAACATTCACATAATGTTAGGGGGGGTGGTAAAATTGTAACCCTCCTCCCAACGTTTATATTAGTGGGATCCAAGGGGATGGACCGGGTTCTGACTGAACCTCATGTAGGACCGGACCGGTCCACTGGATTGGACGACCGGTCCATGCCAGATCGGGTCGGGTCGGTTCGTGTGTGTGTGTGGGGGGGGGGGGGGGGGGGGGAGGGGCACATGTCACTTCCCGGTCCCGTAAGGGCCGATCGTCCTCGCTTGGTCCCTACGGAGCCTATCGTCCTCGCTTGGACGCGATGTCGTGCAAGCTTAAGTTGCGCTTGCACCAGGAATAGTACCTTCACAAGACACAAGTCAGACAAATATATATATATATATATATATATATATATATATATATATATATATATATATATATATATAAGCACGGGATGTAAATGCAGAGAACCAAAGTTGAACACATTTGATAGGAACACAAAATACTTTTTTTATTGAATACTTGAATATTGTATTACAAAGTACTTGCTTGACTAAGTTATAAAATACGCCATAGAAGGCTTACAACTCTTTTTACAAACCCAAAACTAGCCACAACGCTCATACATTATATCCTTTTAGTAGGACTAAAATCAAAACAACTAGCAGAAGAGGAGTTTGCACATATGAGAGAAAAGCTAAGGAAGCAGTACGAGCACGGTCCCGCTGGAAGGATGCGCTAACACTAGTTCAAAATGCTCGTCAAGCTCTCGCTACCAGAACATGGAGATTTGCCCACAAACGTGGGTCAGTACTACAAAATATACTGGTGAACTACCGTGGCCAAACTCACCTAGAAACCCACGCTAAGTAAACATGTGAATCTAACATTATTAGGTGATCTTTATAGTTGTCTAGTTTCTTTAACAATTCATGTAAGAAAATATAAACAATAGATAGACTATGCATATGATAATTCTTACCCACGGTCGAGCCATTATCCTTACAACGGACATACAAGTTAGCAACAATTTGCATATATTTATATAACTCATGCATCTGTGTTGGCATTAAGTGTCAAGTGTGCATAGAAGATAACTTGTCATGCGACCTAACTACATGATGGTCCATGGAAAATCCATTCTCTATAGACATGAACACCCCCCTGATCGCGAGGACTTCGTTACCTCAGGGTGTTCCTCTGATCCCCCTATGACGAACGATCCCCAATACCCCAGAAATTGTTCGTGGGATTACCCTTGTGCACAAGTTGTCTAAAGACTGATGCATGGTATGCAGCTCTATTATATAAACTCTTACTATGCAACAGTTAGACTATAAAAGAACATCTCTATCTCTTTACTATATTTTTCTTGTAACCCATACGAGGTTTCGCTAAAAATCTCTTATGCAGCATACGAGTAAGGAACAGATACATGTCTATTTGAGCAAGCATTTGCAACAGTTCTATGTATATATAATCAAGCATGCAATTCATCTCTTTTAGCTTATCTCGTTTAGTGTGGCATCATTTGTATAGGAACAAGTAACTTGTGCAAACTAGAGATCATTTTATTAAAGCATATGGACTGAAGGATTCATCGAAGGGCCTAAGTCACTCACCGATTGAATCGAACGAGAGGTTGGGAAGGCCTTATGCAACGGCCACTCCTTGATTATGCGTCCTAAAATTTGCAACAATACTTTATTAGCATCCTTCGATCTCTTTCCCTTACGATTCAAAAATAATGCGTAAGCGAGAAAAGCGAATCATGAAAACTAAGTCATCAAAAGCAAGACAAAACACAAAACAATACAAAACCAAGCAGGAAAACAACCAACGAAAACTCTTGGACTCATTTCAATAAAAGTCGTTACATCAGTTAGAAGGGTTCATTGTATTTTGTCCGTGTTGATTTGGCGGTAAGGTTTTTCCGAGACTCGATTATCAACCGAGTCAAAGTAACAAGTGTTCCATAAGTATCCATTAGGAGCGGAGCATTACATAATATCCCACTGAGAAGAAGTTTCATCCTCAAAACTTAAGAGATCAAGGAGTCGAAGATCAAGGCATCAAGAGGTCAAAGGAATCAGACTCACCAACATCGTGCCCGCTCGTATCGTGCTCAATTTTAACTGATAAACTCTAGGCCTTCTCATTTGATCAGTTTGTCCATTAGCTGGGGCTGGATTCTGATTCTGTCCACGTTCTGCATTGTCCACTTGGTTCTTTGGAACCCTTCTCTTGTTTTGACAATCTCTGAAACTATGGCCCCTTTTACCACAGTTGAAGCACTCTATATTTTTAGTACGACAGTTTTCGATTCTATGGCCCCGTCGGTCACAAAAGGTGCACTCTTGATGTCACGCCCCAGTCCCAAAATACCGAGGGACCGGACGCGTGATAATGGCCAGCAGTACGCACCGATGGACAACCCAATTTAATGGATCCATCAGGGCATACTTAAGCTGTGATATAACAATAAGTAGATCCAGTGGTACCAGTCACAGTCTATACTAATCTCATCCACAACAGATAATCACAGATCAAATGACAGAAATAAAGTAAATAAATAACTGACAAATCTAAAAAAAATGTCTCGGAGAACAATCCGAGTACAAGTCTGCTACATCAATGAAATAGACTGGAAAGTAAATAACTAGAAACTGAAAATAATGAGTATCTCAAGCCAATACTCAAGAGAA